>CAMOHE010053223.1:17781-88914 GCA_946598075.1 Artocarpus hirsutus | reverse complement strand
AAGAGTACTCTTAGATAGTAAATATTATATCAAACATAAAATCAATATTAATTCTTTTGCATTATAATTTACTAATATTTTTTTTAACCTGTAATACATAAATATACATATGAATCAAGGATCATAACGTAATTATGTTGACTTCAATCACAATTAACAAGACATGTTCAACTTCAAGAGTACTCTTAGATAGTTATATCAAACATAAAATCAATATTAATTCTTTTGCATTATAATTTACTACTATTTTTTTTAACCTGTAATACATAAATATACATATGAATTAAGAAAAAACTATATGCTTACTTGTTTGGAATCACCCATGATGTCAAGCAAAACTCCATAACCATCCTCCATGACCTCCCTCTTTCCTTTCTTTGCAGCCAGAAAGAAATCTCTTCCTTCAACCTCAAATTCCTTATTCTCCAACTCCTCATTCTTCTTCTTGCAAAATTCCTGATCACGAGGCAAATATTCCGGCACAACCAGCCTCGCCGGCCTCTTTGGCAACTTGATGCCCCCAATTTTCTTATTAGTATAAAAACCTGATTCTTCTTCTTTTTCCAAAACAACATCTTTATGGAAACAACTCTCATTGGTAGTCATGCTAATAATTCCATGGCATTGATCAATCTCTTGCATTATTTTTTGATCACGTACTTCTCTTGGACTAATAGGTTCTCCTCCACATGATGGAGCAAAAAACTGGCCAACCCAAGAGAGATTAGGTGACAAGGAAGAGATTGAAGAAGGAGAATTGAAGGTTAAAGCCATATTACAACTTTTGAATGATATGAAGGATATATAGAGAGAAGCCACAGAAGATAAGTTCTTGAAAAATATATGAGAACATTACTTCTTGTGTAGAATCTGCTTTGTCATAGTGCCCTTATATATAAAGTACTTGTAGAAGAATTGTTTAATTTGTAGAATATGTATTTTGTTGAAAAGGAGTGCGGGCTTCTAAGGATTTCATGATTAAAAAAACTCCTCAAAAAGACGTCGGCAAGAAGAGGTAATGTGGGAAAAGAAAGAAAATGGCAAGCAACGTATTATTTGGTGCCGATAATGATGATGATTATTGCCGAGTCAAAGGGGCAGACTTAATCTAACGGCTTGGACAAAGACCCTCGTTCACAATATGGCAAAAAATTAGTTATGACAGTGAGAGAGAGAAGAGAGAGAGATGGTTTTGAAACTTTCAATCCTTCCATGAAGGAAGTAGTCTCGCAGGAATTAAGGTCGGACGGTACCGTCCAAAAGAAAAGAATCTCGTTTTATTATTTATTTATTTTTTTTATGGGAGCTCTATATAGTCAAGCATGTGTTTTACCTTATAGTTGGGAACTATTAATATTTAACCATTAAACTAACTATGATCGACAAGTTTTTATATTCAAAATTTGTATCATATAACGTAAATATACATCCAATCACAATTAGATTGTTGAAAAATTAATATAACAATTAAAATAATAGTATCCACCGATAAGATAAAATTGTTTGCCTAATTTTAAGTTTTGCCTTTTTTTGATTTCCCAAATTAAATTCTTTTCTATTCCTGGTTTCACGTACCAAAACGGAAAATTGTTTGACTTGGTTAACCATTCAATCCAACGGGAACGACATTTTAGCAAAACTGGCATGTACAATTTTGACAAAGTTTGATTGGAGAACAGACCATCACTGCACGTGTTAGTCAAGATTGAGCAGTAATTTCCTGAATATTAGTTGCCAACTTAATAAGGTGTTTGACAAAGGTGGTTAGAACCAATTTTTTAGTTCAAAAACACTGTAATATGTGGGAGTTTTATACTATGGTAATTTTTTACTTTTATTGTAACATGTGAGAGTTTTGTACTATTTCCTAACTAAGTTCTTCTATTTCAAATATAAATTACTCCTTTGTTTTATTTTCCTTTTTTAATTATTTAATAGAAAACAGACAAGTATGCAATGAAAGTGACACATGCGATAAGGATAAGAATGATTCTAAATTCTACTATTAATTAAAAATTACCAATTTTATTTATGAAAAGAAATTGAAATTGTCCCATAGATTAGGTGTTTAATCCCTTCATGATGCTGACATGAACCACGCAATATTGATACTAATTTGGATGAATTTTCTATGTCAATTTTATTTAATCTATAAGATTTAGGTAGACTTTATTATCGTAATTGTAAATAAAGTAATTAAGTTAAAATACATTAAAAGATTGAAAAATGATTATATAGCCTAAAAATCAATTATTTGATGGTTGTGTGCGGGCACACTTAAGAACAAAGAGAATCCACTGGCTAGTAAAAACCAAACAGCCTTTTTTTCTTTTTCTTTTAGGATTACCATCTCTTGAGAGCAATTTGACCCTCTTGTAAATACTGGCATATCTGTTTTTTTTTTTTTTTTTTTTTTTTTGGGAATATATATAGCGGCATAACTTAAAACGACCAAGTCTTATTTACATGATCACATTTCTTCCAAACAGTCTTATGATCACATGTGTTTTGTTCGGCAGACCTGGCCCCTATTTTTTTTTTTTTTTTCTCTTTCAGTCTTTTGTTGCTGTGTTATTATAAGTCCAAATTAGGATGAAGTAATTCCTCTTCATATATTGTTGGTTGTGTAACACGAAAAGTTAATATTTATTATACAAATATGCACTTGTTTTTTCAATAAAAATATGTTTTAGCAATTGATTATATGGCATGATTAAAATTCAATTAAACTTTTTTAGTCAACTATTCATTTAATTACGGTCGTCTTATATCAAACAACTAAAATAACAATACCTATTGAAAATATAATCACTTAAACCATACCCACGTGTATATATATATATATATATAATTATTTTTTATTCAGTTTTGACTTTATTGTATTTATAATTTGATAGTAGGTAATTTTTTCCATTATATGATTGTTATATATTTAGTATATATACGAAGTCTCATTTATAGTGATATTTACTTGTGAATTCATTTTTTGTTCTCTTGTGGTTTATTTTATTTTCTTGTTTAATCTTCTCTAGCCCGTGCCCCAAGTTTTCATTCGTTGAACGAGGGAAAAATCATGTACCTTTCCCTTTGCATGTATAAACGCATTCAATTCCTAAGGTATTTTCTCGATAAAGAAATTTCAAAAGTTGGTTTCTCATTTGTGTTTTGCTTTTAGTTTCCAGTTGTATTTTGCGGCTCTTTTACGGCTTTCTGGTTTTTGTCGTGTCACGTCACATTTTTGTCGTTCTTATAAACAACTTTTCCTTATCTTCTATTGTTAATGTCGTCTCTCACGATGGTGTTCTCTTTCCAGTTGTCGTCGTTTTGAGGAATTTTCGTTATCTACGTACTCATTGTTTGTCCATTGTTGTCGTTTTTAGGTTTATGTTGATTTGTGGTTTGTCGTTTTCCCATATTATGTCGTTTTTAAACTTGACGGCTTTATTTATTTATTTTGTCTCTGCAAGTTTTCCGATGTTGTTTTTTAAGATTCTTGCTGCCCTTTTTATTTTATAGTCGTTTTGATCAGGACTTGGTCAAGTTTATGTTGCCGTTTTCATATAAATGTCGTTTCTCATTTTGACTCTGGTATAAATTGGTGTCGTTTTTACGATTATTACTAATGCCTTCTAGTTGATGACTAAAAAAAAATTATTTACAAATATATTACTATCCGGATCCTTCTTTTTTTCTAGTTTTAATTAATTTTTTTTTGTTTTTAATCATTAATAAAGACTATTTTTATTATAGTTTTAATTTTTATAGTTATAAAAATAACCATAATTATCAAAATAATACTAATTTTATAATCATTTGTCAATTCTTTATTTAAATCCTAACAGAAGCACTACTTTATTAATAGTTCATATTTCAAAAAAAACAGATGTTATATTTTAAAATTTAAATGTAAAAGTGTTATAATGATTATAATTTAAGAGGAATTTTGTAATTAATCCTAATATATTTAAGCCACATGGTCCACCCCGTGATCACGATTGTAAATTTGGGTATCCAATCCAAATCAAGATTTGAGATTTTTCAAGTGTATCCTCATATGGCTTCAGGTTTTTGCCAGCGACAACTTATAATCTGTCGTTTCTATTGGACCCATCCCTTTGACAGACTTGCTAACTGGGACCCACACGCACTCCTATCAAATCTTTTTTCTTTATCTTTAAAATATATTATTTATCACAATTATTAATGTAATAATCATTGGTATATTAAAGTATATAAAAATTTATACATTAGTGAAAGTTTTCTTAGTGACATATACACAACAATATATTATCAATAATAACGAATAATAGTGCCAACCTTTTTCAATACAAAGTAATAAGGGACAATACCTCTAGCTCTCCTTTAATGCAAAAAGGCAATATTAAAATAGGCTGAAAAAGGTGTTTTAGTATTTTTTTTTGGAAAAAAAAAAACAATAATATTCACGGACAGAGTTGGTAGAAAAGAAAAGGAAAAACAATTAAATGTTCATTTTGAACTTTCTAGCAGGGAAAAAAAAAAAGGACATCGACCTTTAATTGGTTTTGGTTGTCATAAAATTCGTTTCCCCACAACGTAACACAATTATTTTTGCTCAAAACACACACACAAATGATGGCACCATTTTTTTTTTCAATAAATGCAATAGAATAGTACCATGTTAAACAAATAACAAGCACGATGCAAAATTAACAAATAACAAGCGCGGTGGTGCCTTAGCACGTCATCAAGCAAAATGGTTTGTGTTAACCTACTACGCACCCACTTGATTACTTATAAATATTTCATGTTACTAATAACTATTACTTACATATAATATATGCGCTCACTGATTATTTAGACATTGAGTGAGTTCATTTTTAATATTTAACCCTTTTATTTATTTATTTATTTTTGAAGGACCAAGCATGACCAATGCTTTTGTTTTGGAGGCTTAAGTTTTCAAAGTTGATAATTATTTCTCATTCGCATATTTCCGTTGCACGTGACACGGCAAACATATATACTATGGGAACTTTTGTAGAAAAATATGTGGGCGGAAAATCTGAAAATAGGGAAAAAAAATTTGGAAAAGGGAAATTGGGTTTGAGGCTAAAAAATTACTATCATTTAATTTTTATTTTTTACTATGATAATTTGTTAACGGGATTTTGTGTAAATTACAATAAACTCTGAATTCAATAATTAGCAATATTATCAATTTTATATGAAATTGAAAAAATCTAGAGCATTTATATAAAACCAAAAATGTCACTTCATTAATAGATGCAATTAACAGATGTAATCGTTGTAACTCATGTAACTTTTTGTAAAAAGTTTTTTTTTTTTAATAAACAAACATAATTGCTACGGCAATCATGTCTATTGAAAACCTATATTTAGTTATGTCAAAAAGATCACACCCAATCAAAACAAGGGTTTAAAATAAATAAGAAAACTCACATACTTAAAATCAAATAGCCAAGCTAGCGCCATATGTTCAACTTTTTAGTACACTTGGCGCGGTAGCACCGTGCTCTCTGTCTTTATCTAAAGGGTGTTTGGTTAAAGGTGGTGTAAACGATAAACTCAATTATGAACAATACAAAACTTTTACATACTACAGTAAAAATGGTTTCCACCAATAGCTTTCATCACTAGCCAAACACATACTAGGGCACCGCAAGACTCAATACTTGGTGCAATGGCACTGTGCTCTCTGCATGCTCATAGGGTGCCACAGTCCGAAAGTAGCTGTAGTGCTTGATGTTGACACTTGGTTTTTCACCATCAAAATATATATATTACAATCACTCTAATAAATTCTAACTATTATTTATTTCTTTGGGAAATGTTCTGATTTTTTTTTTTGTTTTTTTTTATCCTGGCAATATGCAAAGATTGCCCGGAAAGTCTTGGGCTCTATATGTGGCAACATTTGTGTAAATTAAGTTAGGCATTATTTTCAAAAAAAGTTGGGTACCACTTTTGAAATATAGTCTAATCCAAAGACTACAGCGGTGGTGTGAGTGAACATTTAACGTTTATAGAAAAATGCCATCCATTTCTCGACTGACGAATTTCAATTTTTACTTTTGTTCCCAAAGATGAAAAAGGAAATTTTATATTTTGTAAATAAAAGATCCAAAAAGAAAAAATAAAAAATCTTATTGTGAAAAATATAATTTTTTTATGATAAAATATGTTTTAACTGTTAAATTAACTTTTTAACAATTTAATATGTAACTATAAAAAGTTTTACATAATAGGTTATAAATTTTTAATATACATGATTGTATATCTAAAACCTATTTAAACAGCTAAAGATGAAACAAAATTATTTCCACCTTTACATCCCCTGAGAAACAAATTAATCAATCTGCAAGCACACGGTAGCCCGGGCAAATGGTTGGAAACGTGACTCGTGTGCGCTCCCGGACTGCCATTTTAAACCCTTTTTTACTTATAACAAAAAATACAGCCCAACTCTTTTTTATTTTCCTCAAAAAAAAAAAAAAAAAGAAAAGAAGAAGAAAAAACCATCCAATCATTCGTCGCCATCTCTTCATACACAAAGCCGCCAAACACCAGTTCAGCCTAAAATCCTAAACCCTCTCTCTCTCTCTCCATCTTCTTTCCTTCTGCGTTCTCTAATGGCGTCGTTCTCGTCGGCGATCTCAAACCCTCGCCGCCACCACCACCTTCTCTCTCCAAACGCATTGCTGCCTCCTCACGAGGCCAACCTCGGCAAGCTCTTCTCCGGTTCGCAATGTCGCGTCCTTCCTCTCTCTCCTCATCGCTCTCCCATTTTCAGGTCCATTTTTGTACCTTTTCTTTGCTCTTCGATTTTCTTTCTTTTCCTTTCCTTTCTTTTCTAGGGTTTCTGAAGATCATTTCCTTTCTCGACTGCTAGAATGATGATAAATCGTTTCGGAACTGAGCTTCTGCTTTCGTTTCTGAAGTTCATTTCTTTTTTCTTTCCCCTTAAATTTGTTGCCTATTAAAAAGAGCTGCTTTGAATTTTTTTTTTGGAAGAATCGACGGAAGAGACTAAGTCAAAAAGAAGAATTTTTTGATGTTAGGGAAATGATTAGTTGCTAATTAGTTTCATTTGTGCTAATACAAATATTCAGAATGCGTATTACTTCAATTATTTATTGGAATATCTGATAAATTGAACTGCTTGCATGGATATATGTTTGTGTTCTTAAGAAAGAAAATTTAAGTTTTTCATCAGACGATGCGCTGGTACTCTAGAAGGTACTTTTGCGTGCTTAATCTTCGATTCTGTAATTTATTTTTTAATAAGAAATTAAGTAATCTAGACTAACATTTCGCAATAATTAGAGGAAGATCTGTAGTTACAAGTTCCTATTCAGCTTGTACACCACTTTCTAGTTTGTAAAGCTTTTTTTTTTCCTTCCTTCATTTCAGCACAAAAAAAAAAAAATTTCATTTTTTTTTTCAGCTTAGCTTCCACTCAGGTGCATTTTGTATTTCTTTTTCACTCTCGAGAAAGTAATCCTAAGTGCACAGCGATAGAATGCTTTTCTGCTTAACCTTTTTTTCTTTTTAATTGCATGTTTTTCCATAAGGCATTAGAACGTCGAATATGGTTTTTCTTGTTGATTTAAGATGCGAGGTGTTTACCTTTTCTATTACGGTTTTTGGTTCTTTATTTGTTTATTTTTTTAAATGTAGTGTGTGTGTGTGTTTTGGTTGATGAACTTATTTTGCTTGTTTCAGATTGGATTTAATTTCTCGATGGGGACGAAAAGAAACATTAAAACAAAAAATATTAGCATCAGTTACAGGTTCTCTCTGCTTTCCTTTTGGACTCTTCTTTGTGATCTTTCATAAAAGATTGCTGTAAGACTTTGTCTAACTATAGTTTATCTTCGTATTTGGATAGAGACTCCTGTGGAAATATCCCCTGAAGCAGTTAAGCTTCCAAAAGGTGATGTGTGGTCTGTCCATAAGTTTGGTGGCACCTGTGTAGGAAGCACGGAGAGAATTCAAAATGTTGCAAATATAATTCTCAATGACGATTCAGAGAGGAAGTTGGTAGTTGTCTCCGCCATGTCTAAAGTAACCGACATGATGTATGATCTCATTAACAGGGCTCAATCACGGGATGAATCCTATGTATCTGCATGTGATAGTGTTCTTGAAAAGCACAAAGCAACAGCACTGGATTTGCTTGACGGGGATGAACTTGGTAGTTTCTTATCACAATTGCATGATGACATCAATAACCTAAAGGCGATGCTTCGAGCAATATATATAGGTATTTGACTGAATTGCTATCTCACTCTCCTTAAAGAGCCTGAAACCATGTATATGAATGGAAAATACAGTGCACCTAACACAATATTTGAGATTAATTACCTTTCTTTCTATTTAATCACTTGTGTGAATTTCCTCTTTATTTACCATCAGTTTCATTAGTGAACATCCGTGTATTTTATACAGTAGGATCCTACTTAATCATATTGACTAGAAGCTTAATTCTTGCAGCCGGTCATGCAACAGAATCTTTCACCGATTTTGTTGTGGGACATGGAGAGCTATGGTCTGCTCAGATGTTGTCGTATGTTATTAGAAAGGTCTGGTGATTGTTTTCCTTTATTCGACCAGCAAGTGCCTTATACACCTTTCCCTGGTCATGTTTTTTTGTTTTTCTTCTTTGCAGGCTGGGGTAGATTGCCAATGGATGGACACAAGGGAAGTCCTTATTGTAAACCCTACTGGTTCTAACCAAGTTGATCCTGATTACAGAGAATCTGAACAAAGACTTGAGAAATGGTATTCCAGAAATCCATCTAGTACCATCATTGCGACTGGTTTCATTGCTAGTACCCCTCAAAATATTCCCACTACATTGAAGAGAGATGGAAGTGATTTCTCTGCTGCTATCATGGGTGCTTTATTTAAGGCTCGTCAAGTTACAATTTGGACAGATGTTGATGGTGTGTACAGTGCAGACCCCAGAAAAGGTTTGTTACTTTGTACCATACCTCATTTACATGCTTGCAACTGTAAAGCACCTATATATATTTTTGTAGGTGTGCACGTACACGCACATGTTATATAAGGATATTGTTTTAGAATCTTCAATATAGTTAATGTATGGTTTATTGGCATGTCATTTCTGGTGCAGTTAGTGAAGCGGTGATTCTGAGGACATTATCTTATCAGGAGGCCTGGGAAATGGTAAACCTTATTGATTGTCTTCAACGTCTCAGGTTCTCCATTCACATTCCTATGTTTAAACATGAAATTTGTATATCTGCAGTCATACTTTGGGGCCAATGTATTGCACCCACGCACCATCATTCCAGTGATGAAATATGACATTCCAATTATAATAAGGAACATTTTCAACCTCTCTGCTCCTGGATCAAAGATATGCCGTCCTTCGCCTGACAATGATGAAGATGGTCAGAGTTTGGAGTCTTTTGTCAAAGGTTTTGCAACGATAGATAATTTGGCCCTTGTAAATGTTGAAGGGTGAGTTGCGTCTCATTGATTTCCACTGCCGGTTCTTCATAAATTTAACTGTTTTATATTTTCTTTAGTTTGCCTTTATATTCTTTTCTCAACACGCGCACCTTTTTTTTCCAGAACTGGAATGGCTGGTGTTCCTGGCACAGCTAGTGCCATATTTGGTGCTGTAAAGGATGTGGGAGCTAATGTTATCATGATATCTCAGGTGCCTGACCTTTGTATTTAGTTTAGTTTGCTCTGGAAATAGTACTAAGAGTTATATTCTTACAAACTTGGTTTCTGTAGGCTAGTAGTGAGCATTCTGTCTGCTTTGCTGTTCCGGAGAAGGAAGTAAAAGCTGTTGCTGAGGCCTTGCAGTCTAGATTTCGTCAAGCTTTGGAAGTTGGGCGGCTTTCTCAGGTGCTTAAATTTTTATTTGAGTTCCATGAAACTGCATGCTTTGTTTTCGTGTGTTGTATCTTTTTTTTAAAGAATTTTTTTGTTAACTTTTTTTCTTTTTAGGGACATAAAATGTGGGCACAATTCTTTAATTAGTAGTTGAAGAAAAGACTTGAATTATCTTTTCTTCACACCTCACTTGATTCTGGTGTTATGTCATTTGTGCCTTTAGAATTAAGTTTTCAGTGCATGTCCATGGTTGGGATAGCACTTGAAAATTGTTCAAGGTGGTAGTTTTAGTTGGGGAGATTACTATAACAAAGTGAACTAAATGGTGATGTTTAACACGCAAAATGGCTGGTATTAGCATATTGTGACTGTTCTTATGGTTGGTGAATGGCTTCATTAGACCTTTTTCTATTCCATGCTACCAGTAACGAAATGTAAGTGAGAGGTTTTTAGAGTTGTGAGAACATATCATAATTTTTGGGATGGACGAGGAACATAAAAAGCTCATTTTTTCCATTATGAGGCGCTTAAAAGTGCCATTTATTTTGGCTCTATGTTTTATCCCCTTCTTCTGATGTAAGTTTTTGTCTTATCATTTTAGTTGTCTTCTACTCTAATAACTTATCCTAGATACTGATTTCTTAAAGCCTCCTCTCGTTCTTCGTTTACCTTCCTCCTAATATATTCTTCCAGGTTGCAATAATTCCAAACTGTAGCATTTTGGCAGCTGTTGGCCAGAAGATGGCAAGTACTCCTGGCGTTAGTGCTACTCTTTTCAATGCACTGGCAAAGGTTAGGAAGTCGTTGATACGTTTAAAGCCAATGCAATGATTTCACACTAAGTCTGATTATTTTTCGATCTATGGTTAGCCTTTTAGTTCTATGGACAAATTGGTTCTGTGTCGTGATTATTGCAGGCAAATATTAATGTACGTGCTATTGCTCAAGGTTGTTCAGAGTACAATATCACTGTTGTAGTAAAGCGAGAAGATTGTATAAGGGCCTTAAGAGCTGTTCATTCTAGGTTTTATCTTTCAAGAACCACGATAGCAATGGGAATTATTGGTCCTGGATTGATTGGTAGCACATTACTTGATCAACTAAGGGATCAGGTGCTTTCTTTGGCTGACTACTTTTGTATTCCACTGTCATTTTATGCCTTACTATTTCATGTGTATGCGTGCATCCATTTTTAATGCCAGCTGTATTAAAATTGTTACCTGTATATACGTGTTTTTTTTTTTTTTTTTTTGAGTCCTGGAAACTTTTGAGTGCATTATTTTGGCAGATCAGTGCTTTGAATGTAATCCAACAGTTGGGGTTTTTCCTGTTGATTTTGCATATATTGCCTCTCATAAAGTTGATTTTATTTGTTGTATATCTCAAGGATTTACTAATTTGTTATTTACTTATTTATTTATTTATTTTTCCATGTACAAGTATCAACATGTCATGTCTTCTCTTATTTATTTGTTTATTTATTTTCTGCAGGCAGCTACCCTTAAGGAAGAATTTAACATTGATTTGCGCGTTATGGGAATCACTGGCTCAAGGACCATGCTTTTAAGTGATTCGTAAGTTTTTTAAATTTCAACTAAATATTCTTAACTTAACGTGGAAGAAACATTATAAGTATAGCTGTGACTGCTTTCCAAAAAGAGCATTCCTTTTGCTTCTCTTGTTTAATTTATAGCAGCTACTTATTTTTCCATTTTTCTTTAACCTATTTTATTAGTTCTCCTTGTATGACTAGAAAATGTTTCATTATGTCCGTTTTCAGGGGCATTGACTTGTCTATATGGCGGGAGCTTGAAAGGAAGAACGGTGAAGTCGCGGACATGGAGAAATTCGTCCGCCATGTTCACGGGAATCATTTCATTCCTAATACTGTTTTAGTAGACTGCACAGCTGACTCAACTGTTGCAGGCTATTACCATGATTGGTTGCGAAAAGGAATTCATGTGGTTACCCCCAACAAAAAGGCAAACTCGGGACCGCTTGATCAGGTAAAACATTTAGAAACTTTGATACTCGGTTACAAAGGAGAAAAATATGACATGAACACTGCCCAAAAGATGTAGGATACTGTGATGTAGTGTCGCTTATGTGAAGAAGCTATGTTAATGTGTACATGCTTACATATCATTCCTTGCAAATGTTTACTGCTCTCTGCTTTTGAAGTGAATTGACATTTCTATTTTGACAACCAGTATCTGAAGTTGAGAGCCCTTCAAAGGCAATCATACACTCATTACTTCTATGAAGCTACTGTTGGAGCTGGTCTCCCTATTATTAGTACATTACGAGGTCTTCTTGAAACGGGGGACAAAATATTGCGCATTGAAGGCATCTTCAGGCATGTTTGCTTCTATAAACTACTTGTAGCAAGTTTTTGTTCAAGTGAGTTACTGATTTTTGCAGTTACCAAACCATACACTTCATGTGACATAATATTGCTTCGTTGGTTGTCGCAGTGGGACACTAAGTTACATCTTCAACAATTTCATAGGTAAACGAACTTTCAGTGAGGTGGTGGCTGAAGCAAAGCAGGCTGGTTTCACCGAGCCAGATCCAAGGGACGACCTATCTGGAACTGATGTTTGTAGAAAGGTATCACCTACTTGATTGCATTTGTTTGAAGTAGTCAAATTGTAATAAAAATATCCATAACTTTGATGTGAGAGTTTCTTGTAGTTAGAAAGTTGTAAAAATGTACAATCCTTGGCTTTGATGTGAGAGCTTCTTGTGGTTAGAAAGTTGTAAAAATAAATACTTGTTTTTCTATTTTTTTCATTTGTGAATTGTGATTTCTTTCTGATTCAATTGGGCTTCTGGTGGACTATATGCTAGGTGATAATTTTGGCCAGGGAATCAGGTCTGAAGCTGGAACTCTCTGATATCCCTGTTGAAAGCCTTGTACCAGAACCGTTGAAAGTAAGAACCAAATTAACCATTCAACCTTGAAGACAGAAGTTAGTGTTAAGTTTTCTTTGAATTGATTCAGTCTGATTTATTTATTTTTATTTATTCTTTTCCCTTGGCAGTCTTGTGCATCAGCTGAGGAATTCATGCAAAAATTGCCAGACTTCGATTTTGAACTGACTAATAGAAGACAAGTTGCAGAGGAAGAAGGGGATGTGAGTATCTTTCAACCCTTGTTACTATTCATAGCTGGATTTGATTGTAACTCTTTCTGCCGTCTCACCTTACGAATTTGTGTTTTCCAAAGCTGTTGAGATTCGTGGGTGTGGTGGACGTGGTTAATCAAAAAGGGGAAGTGAAGTTGCGGAGGTACAAGAAAGATCATCCGTTTGCCCAACTTTCGGGATCAGATAACATTATCGCTTTCACAACTACAAGGTACAAGGAGCAGCCTCTTATAGTCCGTGGACCGGGAGCTGGGGCTCAAGTTACGGCTGGTGGAGTCTTCAGCGACATATTGCGTCTTGCCTCCTATCTTGGTGCCCCTTCGTAGTTTAAAAAACCCTTATTCCTGGTCAGCACCAAACGCCTCTGTTCTGCCCCTTGTAACTGGAAAGTTTTTTAGTTGGTGGGGCCTATCGTGATAGTTTTTGCGAAGGTTCGTCGGTTTTCATCCCTAAGTTTGAGGATGCTTGAGTTCGTTTTTAGTTTGTAGATTGTCCTATGAGGTGGGCTATTGTACTTAGCCGCTATGTTAAAAGCCTAACTAGTAGATTTTGTGGGGGCCACATAGTTATAGATATCCCAGGAAAATGTATTTGTATTCCAAAATAAGGCAATGCCAATCTTGTTTTGCTACTCCCATTCCAATCGAAGTTATAAGATACGGGTAGAATACAAGACTCAACGGTCACGCGCACACAATACGTATATTTGTGCTTTTGCTTATTTACAACAAGGTTTTATTATATAATTATATCTCATAATTTTAATTATTTTTCAACCTGTCTCTTTATTTTTGAAAACTATAAAATAATCATTTAAATTTAAAAAACTTGTTTGTCAACATTTATGCCTTTTTGAATGTTATTATTTAAAAAAAAAAATTAGAACAATATATTTTAGAGACAAATTGGGTGTAATTAAGTGTATTTTTATCCCATCTTTATATTTTTTTGATCCAAAAAGTCTACAAGGAATTAAATTGAAACAAGTTTTTTAAATTTTAAAGTTATTTTTGTAGTTTTTTAAAATAGTAGGATAAATTAAAAAATAATTAAAATTAAAAAATATAATTACGTAATTAACCTTTTACAAAAATCGTGTTATTGTGTATCCAACACCATTTTAGGTCCATTGGCAAGAGTTAATCTTTGTCACATATAGATGTATCATAAACATTTTAAAAAAATGTCTCAAAAAAAATTGGATTTTTTTTTTCAACTGTAATGACCGAGAATGTCCTAAAATTAAATAATATAATTTATAAATTTAAATCAAGAATTTTCCTGAAAATATTATGTATAAATTTTTATGATTGAAGGATATAAAGAATTGATTTAAATATTCTAAAATTCTATTGTAAATTTTAAAGTTAAATTTATGAACTTTTTGTGATTAAATAATTTGGTTGATAAATTCTACCGCGACTTAAGGCATAAGAAATTTCAATCCGTAAATAACTTGAGAAATTTAATTATAAGAATTTCTAAATGCAGTATGAAGTTAGCAGTGTGAAAGATTAGGAAGAGTGATTCAAGAGTGTTCTTCAAAGATAAATCCTAGATTTTCACCATCATTTTCTTAGTTAGAGCTAAAAGCTTACACCTTTACTAAGTTAAGTATATGTTTAATGATCAAGCAAGAAGAAAGAAGAGGATTTCGTAATTTTAGGAAGGATTCCAGTTAAATCATCAATGGTAAGAATCTTAAACTTTTTTCTTACATTCACTAAGGTTAAAGTTTGCATTTTTATGAGTGATTGGATGCTTGGGGTAAGGAAATGATTTGTAATAATTATTTATGTGTTGGTTTTAGATATGTATGTGTTAGTAAAAAATTAGTATATGTATGTTAGGTTTATGTTTTTACAAGTTTTGGTTTAGAGAAAAACTTCTACAAACTTTGAATATGTAAATGGAGACCTTAGAGTCAGTTTTTAAAACTTTTTTGAACAAGTTGTCAACGCTTTGAACAAAACTCCGTGACTATGAAATCTTACGGTTTTGACTCTAAATAAGCTTTCCAAATAGTTTTTATAAACTGTTCAAAACAGTTTTGGAGAAAAAAACTATGAAAACTGCTTTTACAAGGGTTGCAATAGTTTTGCTTATTTTAGGTCATTTTGGGTCCGAATTTCATATGTCACCAATACAAAAAGGTTTTAGAATTTGATAATACGAACAAGTTTTATGAAGAAGCTTTTTTCAAAATTTGCCTCTAAAATATAAGGAAATTGTCCAAAAACTGTATTTATGAGCTAAAAACAATTTTCCACTTTCGGGTCGTTTTAGGACCAAATTGCAATTTTTGCCAAACACAGAAGTTTTAGTTTCCGACAAAACCAAAAACCTTCTAAAAGAAAGTTTTGTAAAAACTTATCTCTAAAATAGACTTTAATTTAGATTTATAAAAATAGTCGAACCTTTTTTATTGGTAAAGTTTGCAAAAATTTAACTGGAAAACGAATGTCATAAAGACAATGATCCGGACTTTTAAAATGAGCATAAAAAGTTATTAAATCACATATATAAAACAAGTAACTTTTATGAGGAAAAAATTTAATAAAAAAATTGTCTTTAACATATGATTTGACGGTAATTTTCTAAAACTAATTAAAAAAATACCTTTCGATTGTAGTTTTAATAAACAAAGTTACGTGGCTACAGAATTCTATTTTTTAACAAACCAAGAAATTACAACACTCTAGACAAATTGTACAAGCCTAAGATTTAGTGTTTTAGTAATTTTCGGCATTATGTTATAAAACGATTTTTCCTCAAAACTTTAAGTTATACGGATGTAATTTCGAAATGATAAATTTTAACAGTTTTCAATTTAACAATAAAACTCCTATCATAAAAACTTGTTATGTTAGAGTCCTAGTATTATGATGTTAAGAATAGGTCTAATGCCCACTTTAGTCTAAAAAGCCACTCGAGTCATAATATTAACAATATGATGTATAAGACATCATAGGATCGTTTGTGGGTCTAATGGGCTTAGAACCAATTACAAACCTAGAAAATGAATTAAGAATGTGGTTAATTGAAACTTGGCTCAAAAACCAAAAAGTTATGTAAATTTTAATTTATTTAAATGAAGTCATATAGACTTAGCAACGACACGATAATTGATTTGTTATTTAAATTAAATTAATTATTGATCTTAACACAGATTAAGACAATTAAGGAAAGGTAAACCTTATGAGAATTAGATTGATTAATTAATCCTTATAATAAAAGTAATGATTCTTATAATCCTTTGATAAAAGGATTACGATCTAAAGGAATGATCAAAACTTTTACGGTTATGCTAAAAAATTAAAATAGCATAAAATAGGTTATTTTTACACACTTTTAATGATGTCTTATACAGACGAGGATAAGGAATTCAGGCAAACAAAGATGCCTACTACAAGAAAATAGGTAAATATGAATCTCGTCTATAGTACGGATAGATTAAAGACCTGTTTGTTTTGTGTATTCTTTATATTCAATAGACTCAAATTTAGATTCGAATATCAAGAATCCTTTCGATATGTGTTTGTTTCCCCCAAATCTGAATTCTTTGAGTATCAAGAATCCAAGTTTTCAGAGTTCTAACCTTTCTTAAACTTTTGATACTCAGATATTTTTGCTACAATAAAAGCTAAAATTCTCTCTCTTATATTTGATGGAAAAAAATCATAACTTCTTTAATTGATATTCAAATGAGATGATTCTTTTCTCATTGTGTTTCTAGTGAAGAGATGAATAAATTAAGATCTATATTGTATATTTTTTAAGATCATTAACATTAATATTTTATTAGTTTTATCAATAAATCAAAAATTATTTTCATTACCTCTCCAAACACAAATTTCAATTTTATTCTATACTCAGATTAAAATGCACATCCAAACATCAATTAGAGTTATTCAAATTACTAACTTAAATCATAATTCAAATTATATAACTCAAATCAAATCATTAATTTGAATCTATTTACTAAACAGACCCAAAAATAAATGTTTTCTAAAAGTAGTAAGAATATTTAATTACAAGTCAAGTATGCTATGCCATGTCATATTGCATGCTTACTAAATTGTTTAATGAAACTACTAAGGAATGAATTAAATAAGATTGTCATATTAACCTCTTGACTTATGGGGAGGCTTTTAAAAAGAAAGAATAAATTAAATTAGATCACGGTGTTGTTGGAACCTTACAACCCTAACTTTCTGTTGATCCCACCTAACGTGTATGACAACTTGGGCCCTAAATAAAATAATAAGACAAGATCATAATTAAGCATAATCTACACATGCATATTATTATGACATGCCATTTTAAATGGTTTGCAGGTATAGTTCCTACTTGTTAAGTGAAAGCTCATTCCAAGAATATTTATACTATAGGTAAACAACCTGTTAACAATAACTGATAGGCTAAAGGCAAAGCGGTTGACGATTAGAAATGAATACCACATGCTTTATTTTTCGCACTTAGTTTTGTTAATTATGAATCTTTTGATAAAATGTAAAACTATATGACTCTAGTTATATGTATGTTTTGGATAATTGTTAAAACCTTATAATACATTACTAGTTCTATTGCAATAAAAATTAAAAATTAAAATAGTTGTAAAGTAAAATTAATTGGCAAAGTTAACTTTTAAAAATAGTTTAAAAAAAAAGTGTTCCATAAAATTATGTAATATAAATAGATAATTTCTAAGGAGTTAAATAACCACAACGTAAATAGGGTTATAACACAATGATTTTTATTACCGCGTTAGACCTATAACTTATCTCATTAGCTGAAAAAGGTAAAAGAAAACCCACATTTTGCCTGTTCAGTGTATGTGCGCCAAAAACAGGGGTCGTCAAAACTGCCAACAATAATAGAAATGACTATATTCTTTCTTGCTGATTATACTTCATTTCCTAGATCCTTTTACAAAGGATTTTCTTTTATCTATTTCTTGATGAAATATAGAAACAATGCTTTCTAGAATTCGATTTGAGTCCATACATCAAACGACACGATTTTTCTACTTCTGATAAGAACAATTACAGACGACGCGACTTGAACTCCCTCTCTTTTACGGTAGGTTTCCTTAGTTCATACTTTGCCAAACAACTAGTCTGCTAAAATTAAAGATGCAGATATAACGATAATTTGTTCGTGCTTATTACTTTAACAATGTGTCTTTTCCGGCAAAGGGGATTAAAAAAAAAAAAAAACCCATGATTTACAAATGACAAAGCAGAACAGACTACTTAAAGATTACGGAAAAGTGACGAAAACATTATTCAAACTAAGAAAAGACCTTTCATTCATCAATTGATCTTCGGACTTAGGTAAAACTTTGGATCCCTGAAAAACCTAAAAATCACCTCTGCCTTTTCAGCTGAAAGGTCTGTGTTTTCCAGAATATGCTCCTTGGACGCCTTGGCAATTGCTTCAATCGAACCGATGGCTTGATTAAGCTGAAAAGGTCCCACAACACTACTTCAGTAATTCAGCTCTAGAACTCAAATGCAAGTTATTCTATCTCGAGGTAGCAAAGGATAGACAGACCTTTTATGAACCAAAAAACATGCTCTTATTCATACGGCAATATAAATTTAGACTTGCAAAAAACTGGCCTTAAACTTCTCAAAATGTAACCAAGGAATACATATCTAAAAACTACAGCAATGAGGGAAGGATGTCTCATAATTTATGACATTTCCTATCAGAAAAATCTAATCTTGCTTGCAAGTGAATGTTATCAATTGCCCATGCCTTTGTTGTCATAAATTGCAAGACAAGTTCAAAATTTTCAGAACATGAATAGAGAGAACATACATTGATAGTAGCAGGGCAGGAAAACATAATGTTATGTAGGAATTTTTCAAGAGGTGTTTTAGTTACCGTATTCGCGTCATGAGAGTCAATCCCTGGAATGGATGTCATCACTTTTAGGAACATGTCCATTCCTTGCACGGCTTGTTTCCTCTTCATAAACAAAACAAGAACACTCAAATAAATGAACACAACAAAACCACTTCTGTATTGTAACTAGATTACAGGATGAACTGGGAGAATTAGATTTTACAAATTGACCTCAGACTCTAACTTTGCCGCGGCATCTTGTTGCTTGCATACTGCAATTTCATATGACTATTTAGAGAAAAAGAAATTGGAGCAGCACACACTGGAGTGAGCTTGATGGAACATGCCTTACCTCCAAGAGAGTGAGCTATCCTCACGATCTTCTCAAACCCCATTTCCATGTCTCGAACTGGTACAAATGTTGGCTTGCCAACGCCCATCCCAGATCTTCACAGATTCAAACCTCCTAATCATTAACTATATTTATAGCAAATAACAACTAAAGGGGACATAGTACTAATCGAACTTACTTGAAATAAGCACGAACAAATGAATCATTCTGCTCTTTGGTAGTGAGGGAGATGACAACATATAAGTGTGCGAACTGTCCCCTCAGTTTCTGAATTCTGTACAAGGAGATATAAGTGAACAGAATACGAGGCTAGAGAACCTATAACGGGAACAGCTTAATTACCTGCCAAAGATTGGGGAGACATTGGTCAAATCCCAGTTTGTTACGAAAATGAATGCCACCGAAGTACCACCACAATTGAAAATAAAATCCTGCAGACATACATGGCGATAGAGTTAACTAATGATCTGTTGTTGCATAAAACTTGAGTACAGTTTAGCCAAGTTACAGGGGTAATTCGAACAAAGTTAAGACGGAAAGCGTTTGCACTGAGGAAGGCTGAGATGAAGTTAATGAACGATGGATGATGTTCTTCTCTCCATGTGTTGCTCATCATACAAACCCCTGAGACACCACCTGCAGCAGACAAACAGCAAAAGCCAAATATTGCTTCTGTTCTACTCTTTAGAAAGATTTACAAACTAAATATCCTTCTTCAAATACATAGAGCATTAGCATTTCTCCTCGTTCGTTTTTCCGTCTATTTTTATTCTAGTAGAAGCTTTCAGTAGTCAATCACTCACACAAAAAAATGATACAAAAGATCGAGATAATAGTAGTGTCAAATCTTTTGATATTAAGTACTTTAAAACTAAGCTAAAAACATGTTTGAAACCACATATATGTTGATGTTAATTAAAAGGAAACAAATTCAAATAAGTAGATGGCGATTTCTGCTACTGCTTAGTTCTTGGAGAAAGTCAAAGATATATATATCTTTGACATTGGTAAATTGTTAATAGATAAAAGGAACGAAGATTCCCATCAATTTAATTAGATAAAAGGAAAAAAAATCAATTTAACAACTAATTAACCAATGAATTGGTATGTTATAAGCAAGATATATGAAGTCAACTTCAGCATTTCCAGATTTCCAAAAATACAAGAACTTTCGCGGCAAAATAGCAAGAATTGAGGTCTAGTTCTGTATTCAAGATTGCTAATTTACAATCTGACGAAAAGATGCATAAATGGAAAAGCTGTGCAATATGATATTGTCACGCGAATCAAAAAAGCAAACTTCAATAACAGAGAGAGTTTCGTTCATCTTTACAACCAAAAGTTGGTTGAAAATTGAAATTTCTGGAAGTAGAACGGTTAAATCAAATCATAATTTTGAGTATTTATCCTAAAATTTTAAAGAAAATTGCATTTCTTAAAAATACTAAAACTCGTCCTTCCGTTTCCGAAAAGTTTTGGTACCTTTTAGCTCGCGCAATCCGAAATTATCCTCGGATCTTAATGATACACCAAAAATACTCAGAAATAATAAAAGATTCAAAATCTAAGCTCCGAATCATAGATTCTTCTTCTTTATTCAAATATTTAGGGAAGAAAGTTCGTCCTACAAAAAATGAATGAATTCCGGCTTTGGTTTTTCAGGAATCAAGTCAAGCAGAGAGTAAGTGGAATAGCTGAGAATGCCGAGAGAAGGATCGGAAAATGAGTGAAAAAAGATGAACCTGAATTCATGAGCTCAGATGGATTTGGATCCGCCATTTTCGAAGCTCAGAGCGAGTTTGTGTGTGTTCCAGAATCCAGGGAGAAGAAGAAATTGCGATTTTCAAAGAGGCGGGAAAGTGAAGTTCGCGTAATAGAACGGTATTTATAAGGCTCGATAATTTGCACTTTAATCTCCCAGATGAAAAAAGTCGATACTCAACCCCCCTGAATTTCAAATTATTAGGTCCCTTTGTTTCATTCTTAAAATTTTTAAACAAATTTTTGTACGTTTTTAAGATAAAAGTTTAAAAAACTCTCGAAATAATTTTTAAAATTTTTTTATGTTTTAAAATACAAATATTTTCATATATTTTAAAAACAATATCAAACTGCTTTGTTGTTTTTTTTTTTTTTTCAAATCATTAATGTAAGACGCCACTTTCATTTCTCACAGCCAATACATGATAACAAAAAAAAAAAAATATAAAAAACAATACTAAACCGCCTTACTTCTTTTTTTTTCGAATCATTAATGTAAGACGCCATTTTCATTTCTCACAGCCAATACATGATAACCAAAAAAAAATATATAAAAAACAATACTAAACCGCCTTGCTTCTTTTTTTTTCAAATCATTAATGTAAGACGCCATTTTCATTTCTCACAGCCAGTACGTGGCAAAAAATATGTATAAACCACTATTGCCGTTTGTGGAGGGAAATTTTGTGCTTTTTATTACTTATTGTCGTTTATGAACTCTCAAATGAAAACGACATCTGGCAAAAATTGTAATAATACGATTATTTAGGGGATAGATAGGATATCTCATTAGGGTACGCCTCGTTTTCCAGTTTGCTGTCGTTCTTTTAAAAATTGTCGTTTTTATTTGTATGTCGTTTTCCCTATGATGTCGTTTTCTCTTTTTTAATGATTCGGTCATTAGTGTTGGGCTTAATTATCAATGAGCCCATGATGGCATTTGATTGGGCGTTACTTGAGTTGATTATCGACATGTGAAAGAGGGCAAGAACGAGAAAAATGAAGGCAACAATGGCTTCTACTTCGATCCCCAGCACCTTCTCCTCCTCGACCGCAACTTCTAAACGTCTTCTTTTTGACCGCCGTTACGGTTGGGTGTATGTAATTATTTCTCTCTCTCTATTTCTTCCATTCATTTTCATGGATAATTTACAAAAAAAGATTATTTTTTCAATGTTGATTTTATAAATACATGCAGAATCGATGAATGGAAACACCCATCAGAAGAAGCTCTTAACGGTGGCCGAGGAATGTTTTTTCTCTCTCTTTTCGTCTTTTAAATTTCTGTTTGTGACCTTCCATTTAATTGCCAGGAAACAAATAAAATAAAATAAAATTGTCGCAAAAATTAAAGTTGTCCTTTTTCCTTTTACTTTAGAAAATAAAAAAAATGGAAAATTTCAACACTTAATTGAGCTTGTGTGAAGGAAACTGACCTTTCTCTGCAACCAAATATGAATGATTTGAAATTGTGCTGATCCTACTTTTTTTTTTTTTTTTTTTTTTGAAAAAAGGTTTTGCATTTTACCTCTGGCAAGAGCTTTGTTTAAGATGGCTTCGCAATCGGTATGAAGAATTTTTCCTTAGTTAATACACACACACACACAACACACACAATTGAGGATTTTCTGCGAATTATAAAAGTTCTTGTATATGTTGAGCTTTAATTGGAATGTTTTTTTCCTCAAAAAAAAAGAAAAAAAGAAAAAAAAAGAATTTCTTTTGTCAGTCATTTCTACCCCGTACACTTTCATGCAACTGCAATTTAAGCTTAAAAGTTCCAACTTTTTTTCTTTGTCGCCGTTTATTGACGTCTGAGAGCCTTGCTTAAATAGATGCCCAGGATTTAGATATTTAGAACTTTAGATTGTGTTTTGGATCCTTTTCTCTTACAGTAAGAAACCATTGAGCCCCTCGTTTACATAGGACTTTGTTCTTTCCTAACTCCATAGTTGCTTATTTGTAATGTGCTTGATCTAGATTCAGCTCACAATTAACATGTCTCATTTTTTCAGTCTCCTTTTGTATTCCTCTAATAATATCATGCCATGCCAATTAAATTATTTTAGCTATCAAGGCCTTTTTAGTGACGCAATAGTATATTTCAATTGACGTGACGTTTTATTTGATGTGCCCATGATATTATTGGAGGGACATGGATGTGGGCAAGAGCAAAGACACACGAGTTGATGCTTTTGATGTTAGCACCGCCGCATGTACTTGGTTCTTTTGAAATGTCGTGATATTAACATTAAGTTTAAATTAACTGCACGTGTGAGTTTTCTTTTGGGAAGAGTGAGATATTTTGTTCCTCACTTGCATCAAATTTATGAACTGGTAAACTATACTAGCATATTGTTTTCTTCCAACATTTAGGTACCTGCTTGTAGTTAATGAATCTGGATATGTATCGCTCACATGCTATTTGCTTTTTTGTATAAACGGATACCAATTCACCTTTCTTCAGATGGAGGTTGGCTCAAATAAACGTGCTCCATTATTTTTCGGGGCTGATCAGATTTATACATGTTTATTGAAAATTTGGCTGCAACCTTATAAACAACATGCCAAAAGTGACATGCATTAATTGCCTTTTAAACGTTGAAAGAAGGAAGAAGTTCCATTTTACTCATCATTCTCTAATTCCTTGTAGGTCAATCTTGCAGCAAGCTCAGCAGTGAAAGCTCTTGAAAAGCCTGACGCATTTTTGCCTCAGGTACTCCAAGCTGGATTTAAAGATCAACTTCATAAAGTTAACTCGTCCTTGACGAACTTGGACATAAATTCTTTCTTTCTCAAAGGAAATATTCAATCACATGATTAAAGTTTCTCTTCGCATGTACAAGTAGAAAACAGCAAATAGCAGATTCTTCAAATTGATTTTGTATTTATACCTGTACCATCCTTTTAAGTCTATTTAGGCTTGGTTGTGGACGTTTTCAAGGTTTTAGCATTTCTAATTTTACGGCAGATTAATGGCATTGTTTCTGATGTTGATGATGATTGACTGATTGATTGAATCATGAACTTTAATAGCTAATCATGAAATTCTTTTAGATGCTGTATTTTGGCCATGGCCTTCGTTGCCTAAACTTCAACTATGAAAGAAAAATGGAGGGAGCAATGTTGCTTTAGTTTAAGCCACACATACCACCATCTTTTCCCGACATTATTGGAACTGCGATCTCGTTTCCATTTTGTGAAGACGAACGCTGTATGGCTGCTTGCTTTATTATTATTATTATTATTATTATCTTGTTTGCAATGAAGACACTGGTTTTCTAGACTACCAAAGGGACAACAAGACTATTGTGGTCAAATAAAGGTTAGCGAAATTGTGTAATCAAGCAATAGCTTCATCGGTAAGCGTTTCAGTTTAGCATTCCTTTGATTAAGATACAATTTCAAGACCTTTCTTTTTGTGTGTGAGGGCGGCTGCTTGGCTGCTTGGTTGATTGAAGTATGTTTAGTATTAGTTGGTTCTAATTAACTTTTTAGTTAAGAAAAATGTAAAGCTTTTATATACTACAATAAACTTAAAAAAATTACTATAATATAAAGCTTTTACATACTACAGTATTTATAATTTTAACTAATAATTTTAATACCCATTGAAAGAAAGTGTGGCCACAAAACTAGCCATGTTTAAGAAAACAGTCTAACAACCCTTATTTTATTTATTTATTTATTTATTTTTTGTGTAATATTCAAACAAAAACAAACACATGCCAAAGCAAACGAAAAAGAAAGTTAAGTGACATGACATTGACCCAAGCTTTCATATAATATCTTTTTTTATGGCTATAATATGCTTTTTTTTCTTTCCATGCTCTCAGGCTACGAGTAGTGATCAATAATTTTCATTTTCTTGAGGGAAAAGAACGGGAGGTGATGAGGAGCACGACATGGCACAACCTTTGCCACTCTTCCAAGTCCTTACATCAACCACGGTCCACAAACAAAACAACATTATTAATTTTTCAAGCCCCTTTCACATCAACAGATGTGTAAATGTGGAACGTCCATGCAACTCCTATTACTACAACTGAACAATGCATCAACCATCAAATTTTCACATAATTTCTGCATAATATAAACAGTTCACAGTTATCCAATCATGTGTTTATTCCTTAAAAAAAAGATACAAGTTATATTTCCTATCATATTACACATTCTTTTGTGTCCTCAGAAAACATTTAAATATACAGGAAATAACTGCATTAGTATTATGAACTCTTTGTTTGGCAAAAGTAGTGGCAACTATTTTTTTAGTTATAAACAGTATAAAGTTATTACATGTTACAGTAACAATAAAAAAAATCGTTATAGTATAAAGATCTCATATACTAGTGTAAAAGTAGTTCTAACAAACTGTTCTTACCACCATTTTAAACACCCTTGAAATTTTTAATGATGAAATTTGTATATTATTCTATCAAAGTATGATTCTAATATGATTAGAAGATCTATACAAAACAATGTTTTTCACGATTACACTCTTTGGAGAATTTTGTGATGCAATATGAAAAAGAAAATACCTTATCCACATAACATAATATTTGACGTTTCAACTGTTATATTTTCTTCAAATTTCATTTGCTAAATAAAATGATTCCATACGGCTAGTATATTTTTCATATATTCTCCATTTCCTTCTCTTTTTTTTCTTTTAAGAAAAAATTCTCGGTGTCAACAACAAGGGAAAGAGAGTTTGGAGAGTTCGAGTTGATTCCAAAATCCAAAAAATAACAAAGAACCCAAGATAATGAACAAAGACACTGCCTCCTTTCTCCCACCACGTGGCGCGTTTACAAGAACTGAACTCTAGTTCTACCATAGGAGCTCCTCCAACTCCTATCCTGCGCCGCACACCCCTCTTAAAATGCGCACCCTCCTGACGGTGAGGCCGCCGCCGCAGCAATGCCTCTCCTCCTTCACTCCTCTTCCATCTTCCTCATTCCTCTTCAGCTTCAGACCTCACAGGCGCTTCCACTTTCTCTCTCCTTGCTCTGCTCTCAAGCAGACCAAGAAGCAGCGAACTCTCCAGAAGACTCCCAACGCCCCTCCTCCTCCGCAAAGCTTCAAGTGGCTCTTCAATAACTCCAAGACCAACGACGACGACGACAAGAATGTCGGCGTCTCCGGCGAAGGAGGATTGGAGGGCGGCACCGCGGTCAAAGGCTCGATCTTGGCCGGGTTGTTGCTCGTCGGAGTCGTCGGCGGCTTCGGCGCTGTTGGTTATGTCTACAAGGACCAAATCAACGCCTTTCTGAATCAGTTTTCGACATTCATTGAAGGTATGGTTTCTGATTTGGTAGCAAATTCTTCAAATTTCGAGATGATTTATGCGAAAGTTTATGGATTTGGATAGGATTCTGGGGCGGAATTGATGAAGTGGTTGAATGTGATGTGGAATTTTGATGAACAGGTTATGGTCCAGCTGGATATGCTTTGTTTGTGGCAGTATACGCCGGACTCGAAGTACGCATTTTGTGATACTTTTTTTTTTTTTCCTTTTCGTTTACTAATCTGGAATTTCAAAGAGAAAAGAAGTAAATTTTTTGGTGAAATTGAATTCTGAATATTCCATTTATATTTTTATTTTGGAGGAAAAACTTCTGAGAACTACGATAAGGAGAAATTTTCTGCCCTGTTCTATGTTTGTAGAAAATTTAGAAAAGAAAGAAAGAAAGAATTAGAGTTAAGTGTAGTTACAGAAATACTTATTTACAGTACTTTCCTTAAAAAAAAAAAGAAAAAGAAAAAAAATATTTACATTGAACTATGCTGTAATCTGTTGATTTGCTATTTCAAGGATTTATTTTCATTATTCAACTGTACTTTATTTGCGCCATGTTTCACTAAAGACCCGCTCTTTATCCAAGTACCATATTTTAGAGGGATTTCATTTATTTATTTCTTTTTTTTTTTTTATGATAGTCCATTTGTTTTTCTGTTTGGTTTATTTCTCGCTAGTAACATAAGTACTTTGAACATTTAGAGAGGATCTATTACAGTATCTACTCAAATTTAGATATCATGTGGCATACATAAATAAGCTAAGCATTAAGTTAATGGTCCCCTTTATTAAGTTACAGACTATAGTTGTTTTGATAGTCAATTTGCTTTTCCCTTATTTTTCTCTTGCATAACATACCTACTTTGAACAATTTGATCTGTCACATAGACAATGAATTGTCCTTAACAGCTGATTCTAACTGGTTTATGTTTTCTTTAGATCCTTGCAATTCCAGCCATTCCATTAACAATGTCAGCTGGACTTCTTTTTGGCTCTGTTACAGGCACCATCATAGTCTCCATCAGCGGAACCGTGAGTTAGTTTCTCTCACTTGCGTAAAAAAGAAACAAAATTTGCACCAAGAGTTTAATTTTGTTACTGATCATAGCCATGTTTCGCCCCTTTTTCAAGGTGGCTGCGAGTGTTGCTTTCCTCATTGCAAGATACTTTGCTCGCGAGCGTATTCTTAAACTGGTTGAAGGAAACAAAAAGTTTCTGGCAATTGATAAGGCTATTGGGGAGAATGGCTTCAGAGTTGTCACCCTTCTCCGTTTAAGCCCTTTGCTTCCTTTTTCTTTGGGGAACTATCTATACGGACTTACATCGGTGAAGTTTGTACCTTATGTGTTGGGAAGGTCTGTTACTCTTCTTCTTATCTTTCCAATTTTTAGCTTTGGAGGTTTTTCTTTTTTTTTGGGAACTGTTTTGGTATAATTGACAAATATTATGTATATAATATTATTCCAGTTGGCTGGGGATGCTTCCAGGAACATGGGCTTATGTGAGCGCTGGTGCATTCGGGCGAGCAATTATTGTGAGTTGTTTTGCTTTTGAGAGCAAAGAGCTATTGTTTTGGCTCAATTCTGTTTTTCGTTATCTTAATGTATTTGGTATACATGTGTTTCAGCAAGAAGAATCTGAGATCGGTATTTTAGGAGGAAATGGTCAGTTGTGGACGCTAGGACTTGGATTGTTAGCCACAGCGTTGGCTGCAACTTACGTGACACGACTTGCAAAGGTATTTATCATTCTTGCTATCTGCTGTGTTGCCTTTTCTTAAGCCCCCAAGAATGTAAGATAAGAGACGAGCCATTCAGAACATGTGAAATATGACAGCTTACCAGCCATATTCAAAAACATTACTCTTTTGAAAGCAACATCATCCTTTTGTAAGTTCTTTCTTGGTGTCGTCGTTTCTCTCTTTTTCCCTTCTCTTGTTTTTCGATACCTTTTCTGTAATTTTGACTGTGTCTTCTTCTCTTTGTTTATAACGCAGGATGCTGTAAAGGATCTTGAATAGGCACAGGGGCATGGTTTTTCCCCACTTAAAAAGTGTAGAACAATATAATTAAATTTATTAGAGAAGAAATTGCGAATGTATCACTGCCATGTAAATCAAAATATTTTGTTCTAACCAAGTTATATAAGAGCCTTTTCATTCTTATTCTTGAAATGTGCTCCCTTGACGACAGAAATAACTTCATACATACATACATATATATATATATATATATATATATATATATATATAGTTCCTCGTCTCTCTTCGTTGCTCCTTCACTCTTCGTTTCTCTGCCTCGTCAAAATTGCATAGCATAAGTGAAAAGAGGGACGTGAGAAAAAGAGAGATCAATTTTTAATCATTTATCATTCCAGTTATTGCTGTTGTTGCTGCGGCTCAGAGGCTACATATAGCTTAAGAAATATGAAGTATCAAAGTCATGGTCATGAGTTACAACAAAATACCAATATGGAATTAATTAGGACATTGTGAAAGTTCATAGAATACCAAGTAGTAGTAGCCTTAAGTGGAGGTCTTAAAATATAATTATTAGCCTATACGTACAACTATGATGCGATAATTATGCGCAAAACTCTTCAGTACTACACATCATTCCACAAGGGATGGTAGCATGTAAGCAACAATTTATTTTGATTCGGATTCCTCACTCAGAATCTTACCTCTCGGATTCATACTCAATCCATTTACCTCCCCAGATCATGCGTTGTTCGATCCAATTACGTTTAAGTGAACATATTGTTATTTTCTTTTCTTTTCTCTTTTTTGGACTTTTGCATTTTTCTTTTTTTATTTCATAAATTGAGTGGAGAAATTTAACACCGTTGAGTCTAACGGCGATAGGGGTTTGAGTGGAACCGAATTTTAAACAAAGTTGCGGCTTGGATTATGTCTTGACATCTTGTATTAACAAGATGGCAATAAATTGAAAAGAGAACGAAAGAAATGTCAAATTTTTGAGACTTTTTGAAGTAAAATTAACTTTTGAAAATATTTATAGTAAATATAAGATTTACAAATATGAGTAATTTATTTACTATGTAAATAAGAAATATTTGTATTGTAAACAAGAAGGTAAATACATTATAAACATGAAGGTAAATACATTATTTGTACTATAAATTTATTTATTATGAACAAAGAGATAAATTATTTAATCATAAGGTTTTATTTATTACAAATATTTTTAAAACTTGACATATAATGTAATTAGTTTTGAAAAAATAACATTTGTAAATTTAGATGAATAATATAGGTTAATTATTAGTGGGCCAGTTCTTGACTTTCCTGTTTGATATAAAACTAAAAAATGTTGAAACCAAAGAAAAAAAAAAGAAATAAAAAAATATGAAAAAGAGAAAGACTGAGTAATTAGTATACAGCTGAAGGGCTTTGATATATATATGTCCGTATAGTAGTAACAAATCATATGTCACATTACTTTCCAACATGGTCAGCAAATGCAACCACTTCATTCCGCACAAAATCAACTAATATATATGATCCTTATAGCCGTTATATCTGCCCAATTCTATTCTTGAGACAACTCCACATGTCCCGGACAACTGCATGGTTGGCTACGACAGGTGTCTCCCTCCACATGCCAAATGAGGAGCCTTGATGCAATAAATTATTTCTAATTATAATTTTTACGTTTCTTTTTCTGAAGCTCCTAATGGTTCCTGTGGTGCACAAGTTTAAAATGACGTCGTTTAAAATTTTATTTTTTAAATTGTTGGTGTAAACTGTTGTTTTGAACCGACGTATAGAATGTAAAGGTTTAAAGAGGATATCAAGTTTAAAACGAAAATTGATGTTTAGAAAAATATAGTTTATAAAAGACGAATGGGAATGTAAATGGTTTTTACTGTATAAAATGGTTCAGACTGTGTGAACATAAAGAGGACAAAGTTTAGATTTTAAGGGTTTATGTCTTTTTAAAACTACATCTATGATTTAAACTGAAACATCGGTTATTACTTAACCAAATGTCAATTTAAACCTGATTGAATCTACTTCGGCCCGTAATTATTTTCGCCACATTTGCGGTTTCTAAAACACAACGAAATTGCTAGAAACCTGCCACGATTACATTTACATGCGAATCAGATCCAAGCTCATGCTACTTCTCACCCTCTCATTGACTCCTCACTGCAGCCGGCTCCAACGCACCGTCTTCACTGCTGGCCAGACCCTAGAACAATCATTAACTACTTTGTATTTAAGTATTATATTATATTATATAATTTAATGTTGTCTAAAGGTTCCACTGTCCTGGATAGCTCCATATATAAATATCATCATGCAAGTATGGAAATTTTTATTCGAAGTTCTTCTTCACAAGATTACATATAATCTTGGCTCTTTAATTAGACTAAATTATCAGCGCTTTATCATATTTATACATTTTTGAGTTTCTATTAATGGAGTGGTCTCCTCAGGACGCCATGAAAGCTTATCTACACTCTTCAGCTGGTAAATTATCTTTACGTGCATTCACTATTACCTACTAATTTATCTGTTAATTCTCTCCAACATTGTACATCTATTATGTTATGACATCTTGTATCATAAATATTTCAATATTAATTTCTGCTTATTGATCGACTAACATTTTTACTTTTCTTCCGTAAAATTAGGAAATTAAAATGTCAAATATATAATGTTGATAATTTATGTTTTGACGTTAATAATATAGTGCAAGGTTGATCAAATGGATGAGAAAGAATCCACAAAAGTACGGCCGATAGAACCACGGCGTACGGAATTCGTGTCAGCTTTAGCAGCCGGAAAGCGAGCGAGGCTGATGGTGGAAGTCAGGGCGGAAGGCGTAACGCCCCTAACAATCGCCCTCGCCACCGCCGCCAGGCAGACCGGAGGCCGGCTCGTGTGCATAACCCTTCTCCAAAAACGGCAACATGTGAAAAACATGGCATTAGACGACAGCAGGATGAGGGCTGGGCTCATGGGAGATGATAATCTTAAGGATGTTGAACTAATCGAGTATCGTGGGAACCCTGGTGAAGTCATTAAGAAGTATATATACGAGTGTTGACTTTGCGGTTATTGACTGTAAACTTGAGGATTACTTAAAATTGTACAAGATTATTAATCTTAATCCAAAAGGGTCAACGGTTGTTGTTAATAATCTCAGACCAAAAGTATTAGGGGAGAGATTAGTGAAATCTTTTGTTGGAGTTTTGAGAGTTGAGTCTCATGTGGTTCTACCAATAGAAGATCAAGAAATAAATCAGTTAAACAGATTTGGATCCGTTAAGAAGTACAATAGGAAGCCTGCCCAGCAGATGAGCAGGAGATTCTAGAGATTTCATATAACGTTTGAAATTGAGCTTTTATTGATCACGGCGGCCATATCATTATTTTTTTAGGGTCATAACCATATTTGTTGAATAAGAAAAAAGTTGATTAAGGCTTGCTTAAAATATATATGTATATTGATAATAAATGTTATATATATTACTTTAGAGTTTGAAAAATTCCCTAAATTATCCTTCCAAAGGATAAATTGACGTTTCTAGTTTTTTTTTTTTTTGGGGAAAAAAATTTGTCATTAATAGTATGCATCTTTTTTTTTTTTTTAAAAAAAAGAGGTATTATTTGTTTTTCTTTAAACACGCAAGAATACTTATTTGAATAGATTCTTATAATCAAAATACGGAAATGAGATTTCAGTAAATACAAATAAAATATTTGTGAGAATAATTTGACTAATATACAAGACTTTCTAGATCTAGTGCATAGATATACCGGCTTTAGGGAGAGTAATATGCCTGACCTAGTGCAAAGCTCTATTAGTGTTTTTAGACTATACAGTATATAACCTTACATCGCTCTTTTGAGTTGGTTTGTTGTTATTTTATTTATTATTTATTAACAAAGTATAGTTGAGAATTTGGTGCATGATAGTTTAACGTTTAGCTACTACAATTTTTTGGTAGCGGAAACTTTTGGCTACCAAAAACAGAGGTATTTACTATCAATTTTATAGTTGTTCAATATCCATTTTCTTGTAGTGAGTTTTATTGTCTTTGTCATTCATCTAAAAAATATGTATAATATACTTTCATATAGAGAATCAAAGTTTGCCAGTGGGGAATATATTAAAATTCCTCAATATATGAATTGTCAATTATATTGGTACACCTAATATATTTGTAGCAACTATATTTACTATATGTAGAATGTTCCTTACATATGCAAGAACGTAAAGATAATGAAACGCACATATTATTTGATTTATTTCGATATCGGTCACAATCAGCATGAGATTGTTGTATATAAAACAAGAACTTGGCTACATCATTGTACAAAAAGTCGTTATACGCACACACGCGTGCAACCTTTAAAGTCTAAATCAAGTGCATACATGATGATCTCTCTTTTGTTTATATTGATACACAGAGAGTCCTAAAAGACAATACTACAAATTATTGAACATTTTTGGCCGCCATTAAAGAATAGCATTAATCAACCAAAAAGTCCTTTGAGAAATCAAATTTGTTAATCATATCAGAGAGAGTCGAATAATCTCCCAAGAAGTCCCATTTACTTATGTCTTCGTCATAACCAATATTATGAGGATCATTACTTTCGGTCGTGGTGGGTGTGAAATCTAGGCCTTCAATAATATTATTTTCACACCCCACTAAACTCCTAATTATCACTTCTTCATTGTTAATTGTCACGTGATCATCAACATCTTGAGTACTGATACTAGTAGAGGAAATATCACTTTTTTGAATAAAATGATCTTTCTCACTAGGAGTTGGCTCCACCACTTTTTTCTTCTTCAAAACTGTATTCCAGTAGTTCTTTATCTCATTGTCTGTTCTTCCTGGTAGTCTACCAGCTATTAAAGCCCACCTGCAATTAACATGATTCCATGAACACATTTACTAAGCAAATTAGTAGTTATTAATAAGATAAGCAAAAATAACACCTTCTATGCAAGTTTAGTTCAACGGTATACCACACCTAATGTCATAATGTGTAGAATTCGAATCCGCCGCATCAAATGACATCTTTAACTGCAAGCTTAAAGTAGATTTACATTTGATCTAGTGTTCAAGTCTAAAACTCGAATTCTTACACCTCTACATTTTTTTTTTTAAATGGAAGTTTAAGGAAGCATTAATTATGTAGATATTTTGTTGTTGCAAGAAACACTAAAATTATAAAATAATAAAACATTAATATTTCATGGAAATAGATAAACCTGTTGCCTATAAGTTTGTGAAGCCTAATGATAAGATCCTCTTCCTCATCGGATATGTTTCCCCTCTTGATATCCGGTCTCAAATAGTTCCTCCACCGAAGTCTACAACTCTTTCCACTTCTCTCTAGTCCTGCAATTTTTCAAAAAGAGATTGTAATAGATCAATCAACATGTTAATATAAACAATCCATGTTTCTAGTAAGCATAATGTTAGCCATCAAATTATATCAGAATCATACGATCAAAACTAATACGAATGAATGGTTCAGAGTTGCGCAATTACGTACCTGTTTTTTGAGCAACTGTTGTCCAGTTTCCTTCCCCATGCAATTTGATGTAGTTCATGAGAATTTGGTCTTCCTCTGGAGACCAAGGCACTCCTTTAGAGCTGATTGCTTTAGAAGGCCTTCTAACCATATTTCTTCTGTGGCACAATATTTGCATCTTGATCAGTGCCCAGCAACTATATATATGTGTGTGTGTGTGTGTGGTTTCCTTTGGAAAGTCGGATTTAGTTAATTGATATAATATGTTGTCATTTTCGATGTGATTAATATATATTGCGTCATCGATGAACATCACTTGAACAAAAATTCCATTATATGGCACAGCGTGCTTGAATATCCAAAGACAAGTCAAAATAGAACCTTCTTTCTTCCTTTACGTTAAGTGTACACCAAGGCAAAATGGCAATTGGAAAATGAGTTCAACGTGTTGGAATATTTTTTATCAGAACCTTTCCTAATTATAATAATTCGCTTTAATATGTACTAATACATGTCATAGACAACTTTGTTAATGCGAATTTATCCATGTATATATGTTGAATATTAGGCTATAATGAAATAAATACACATTTTATTGACTAGCTTAAGATCTATGGACTCTCTCTTTTGTTAATATTTTGATCTGTGTCCCCAGCAAAATTTATAAAGCCCGATAAGTCTACTAAACTTGAGCCTATTATAACATTTAAGGTCGAACATATTTTATATATATGTATATGATATATGGGGGCTATACAAAATTATTAAGGGGTTTTGTGTGTACATAGTGTATAAGGTGAGGCTTTGTGTAGAGGACATGCTTCCTTTAGGGCAACAGTTTTTGGCAACTCGCTTACGGTTTCTGGAAACTTGATGATGGCACCTTGAGGAAACTCATGAAATTCATTCTTTGTAACGGGTTCAAACTCTGAATGGTTTTTAAATGTACTGTTAAATGAGTAAAATGAACACAATGTTCTAATTTTTGTCTATTATTATTATTTTTTTCTTCTCTCGGTCGGATGCATGGTGCAATTTTCCAAAAACTTGTATCAAATAATTATTAAAAGAGCAGTCATTTGAGACAGGTCATTTTCCTTCCCGAATCACTTTCATACAGGAAATTATGCCTTTAAAAAATTAATGCGATCTTTTATTAACCTGTCCAAAAAAAATTTCAATTTAAATCTGTTATATTATTTTTTCTCGGAGAATTTAAATTATTAGTATCTTAATTTTAGTTAACGATGCAGACCCGACATCCAAACATCACAGTAGCTAGTCTTGCACATAAAACAGAGTTCAAATCACATACGTCTACTCTTGTTTTGTTTTTTTAGGCAGAAACGTCGTACAATGTGAAAGAACAAGGAAAACATGTGGCTGCGATTTATCATCGTAGTTATACCATACGTGACAATGACATTAGATTTTATTCTAGTGTACGTGCCCGAGTCTAATTTTGTTTTGCAGGCTATTATATTTTCTAAATATATAAAATGGAAATTATATAAAAAAGGGGAAAAGCTAATTTTTTAATTTACCGCCCTATTTAATTTCCTTTGAGTTGAAATAAAATATAAAATTCCCTAAAAAAACTATACAAAATTCTTTGTATCCCCATTAAGTTTTTATCAAGCAGAAAAATTTCGTACATTACTCGGTAATATTCTCAAATCTTTAAAGTTAATTTTAAGTTTTTTCTTTAAAAAAATCCACTTCCAAATTAAAAAACACTTTAAAAAGAAATCAATCAATAATTATGAATTTCCTTTCTTTTTCAAACCCTTTTTTCTTTCCTATCTTATTTCGTCACAATAACTACTAGATTGATGTGCCCTACAAGGTGAATACTCCAATGGATCCTAATCTGGCCCGCAAGTTGTTGAACTTCAAAGAGAAGCAAGAAATTCTACAACCTCTTTGAAGTGAAAGGTCAAAGAACTCAGCTGGTACAACTTGTTGGGCATCCTAGTCCTCTATGAAAGCACAGTGCAAATGTTATAGCTTAAGCCTACTACACCAGTTTGTTCAATGTTCCCACAAAAATAGAAATTCTTACCGTGGTGGAGAAAATAATTTTATTTTAAGAATAAAGCAAAGGTGTTTTTAGCCATGAAATTAACTTTTTAAGTCTTTGATATATGATTGGAAACAATTTTACATCACGTGCTATAAATTTTTAATATAGACATTACGTCGTAAATTAAACTGTTAAAATTTTAATTCGTTGGCTAAAATATTATATTCTATTGATGGAACAAAATTGCCTTTTTCATCATAAGAATTTCAACAAAAAAAAAAAAAAAAAAAAAACATGACAAAAGAATGGTAAAATGGTGGGAGGAAAAAAAAAGAGGGTTCCCATTGATCTCTATTTCCTTTTAGTTTTGCAGTCGTTCCGTGAGCTACCAAAATTGGGTTCTAAATTTGACATTGATGTCAGATTTTCGAGGGAAAGTAAAAGATTAATGAAGAACCACATCTAAACATTTTTCTATGATTTGTCAACGTTGATGACATGAGCAATATTATTATAATCTTTTTTTCTTTCAACATGCACTAGCTCGTTTAGATAAAACCGTTGAGTGCAAAGCCATTAATATGTATGGAGAGAAAATTGGCGGCTCATGGTATAGTCACTACCGAAGCCAGGTTGTATTAAACGGGGGCACACTTATTTTTTAATATTTAGATTTTAACCCTTATTTTGTAACTTTAAATTTTATTTCTCTCATTGCTTTGAAATAAAATTATAGTCATGCGCCTGCATGATAACTGAAATATAGTGTTGTGTCTGCACCGAAATAATTAAAATATGTTATTATATCTCAATGAAATAATTTAAAGTTCTTGTTGTATCCCTATTTTATAGCAAAAATTATAATTATTTAATAAAATATTATTTTTAATTTTTACATGGTATCCCTACTGAGAAAAAGTTGTGGCTCCGTCATTGATAGTGGATATCAAATTTTGTCCATTAAAATGAGACCCTCTAGAAACAAAGATTTGATCATTTGCAATAAATAAATCATTCTTTTTTAAGGATTGGTTTTCCAATTCAATCCACTTACCTACAATCTATTGGAAATTTCATGTACTTTGATCATTTCACAGTCAATAAGGTTTCATTCTGGGTTTGTGGCACTTAAATTTACTTTTCGTGCTATGTACAAAAGTCATGTAATACACCAAACATGGTCTCGAAGAATCATTAAATATTAGGAGAAGTCAATTTTTTATTTAGAGAATATATAAAAAATAAAGAATTTTTTTTTCATGGGATAAAGATTAAATTTATCACCACTGCTTAGCTTTGAATGCTCAGATGACAGCATAATTATATCTTAACTAAAAAAATAAAAGAGTTATTAAATTTAGTGAGATGATACAAAAATGTGACGGGCCAGAATTATGTAATATCAATGTTGGACAACATTGGTATCCTATTAAAAGACAACGTTGCCTGTTCCTTTTGGTGATTTATTTATTTATTTGTTTTATTTTAAACTTCCTGGAAAAGGATTGTCAAAGAAAAAATTACTGGTTTCCAATTGTTCCATCTTCAAGATATTCGGATACTCTTCTAGAATCTAAACACGGCATTAAAAAAAACAAAAAAAAACAAAAAAACAAAAACAAACAAATTTCTTTTGTTTCTAGTTCTATAGATTCCACATGACCTCTTGCTAGGCAGTTTCCTTCTTAAGAAGTTACGTACAACATTCAGATGATCTGTAAGATTCGTGGTCAGATGATAGAGACGGAGGAAAGGTAGAGAGAGAGATAGAGACAACCACCACAACAATAACAATAAATCAAGTTTAAAAAACAGAGGAAAGATAAAACAGGGCAACATAAACTGAGAACAATTTAGTAAATTTACATCGACACTAACTAATTTTCGCATAATGTAAAAGATATTAAATTTGTTACTAACATTCCATTCTGCTTCTTATCAACTAGGAATTACAGAAAGAACCTTTAAAAATGTCAAACAAAATTAATATAACAAAGTCAAGAACGTCAGTTTATAATGGGACAAAAAATTGAAGATAATCCAAGCACAAGAAAAGTAATATGCAAATAAAACTCTTGACTTTTATGAGCTGGAAAGAGAAAGCAAAACATGTCTCTGAAACTTCATGATTTAGACTTTTATTTCATTATTATAACTTGCTTGTTGGTGAAGTTTCACATGTAAAATTTCCAAGAAGCATAAACCTCTTGGACTTAAAAACAATTTGAGCATCCAAAGTAGATCCCCAGTTTCTGAACACTTTTTTACTCCCTAAAAGCAACCCTTTACTAAATGATCAAGTGATGAACTTAGAAAAGCAGATTCATGTGAAAAAAAAAAGGCTTATAATTTCTTACTAATTAAGGTCAAAATCAATTACTTGAACCATAAATGGTAGTATAAAATAGAGGGCACTAAATAAGTGTATGGAAAAATTACAGTGACGTTAACTTTGAAAGTGATACATACAGAAGCTATACATTAGATGATAAAAAATTCATGATTTTTGAAGATCAAAAGAAGTTCTACTTCTTAGATCTTCTCATCCCAAAATTGTCACCCATATGTTTGTTCGTCCTGTTGAGTGATCATGAAGCTGCTCAGTAATCTTTTCAAGAGACTCTATCCGCTGTCTTTTTTAAGTACAAGAAAATCTACAAGGTTGTGTATCTATTATTCTGCTCATGTATTGGCACATCTTACCAGCTCTAGAAATCCAACTGGAATAACTGACTCTAGATTTGTTGGTCAGCGCGAGCGCATTCAGGAGAATTGTTGCTTCTTCTGCATACGGAGACACGATGACGTTTCATGGAAGCTCTACTGGCTTGAACACTAAAACCTTGTTTGGTAGGGAGGAAAGGTGGAAGAAGACATAGCGGTGCGAGGATTTCAAGACTTCTGGGTGTTTGGTAGGAGAGACAAGAGAATAGAATGGATTCGATGAGGGAATTAAATCCCTCATTAGACTCTGATTTTGATCCTTTTAAAGCCAGGAAATCCATACCAAAATAAGCAAAAAAGTGTTAATTTCTTCGTCATTTTCCTCACCATGATTGTGCACCTTTCTTTCCTTTATGCTTCCTTTCCCTCTTACAAACACAGCCTAGATCTTTTCGTCAGAAGAAGGAAGGTTACCATTGAGTTTCACGGCTTTAGAAGACGACGAAGTACTCACAGAATTGGCGCCTTTAGAGGGAGATGAGCTAGGCGTAGGAAGCTTCTTGGGCAGCGTTTGTTCCCAATAAGCCCTAGGTGACCTTGATGCTTCAGAGACAATAACCGAGGCAAGAATTAATGCCAAGAACAAGCACTTGTGCTCCAAAGAACCTAACATGTTGGAAAATGTTGATGTCCACGAGCTGACTGATCGAAAGATTCCGCTGCAATTCACCTTTCGGAGGAATCAAGGCAGCTTTTAGAGGAGTCTTGGGGCAGCAGACATGTTGAGTAATGTATGAAGGCTGCCAACTTGTGTGCATGAGGAAAGGTGCTTCAATGGCAGACAATCTTTTTTAGATAATTCTAAAATTGTGAAGGAGCTCACGTTGTTATTCTCATTGTCTATCTGTTTTGCCAAAAAAGTGGAGAATTTGTGACCCAGCTTGGTTTATCTGCTGAGGCTCATTTTTTAGTGCTTCTAGGTCTGGTAAGAAGTCCTTGTTGTCAGAGTTGTTTTAAGTGATGTAATTAGAAAAATACATCTTCATGTAAAATCAAGATCAGATAAACAAACTTACCATTTTAAATGAACAAGTATGTCGATATGACATGAAAAAAGAACGTCCATTCATTTGAAATTCATTACCTTATTGTTAGGAGACAAGATCAAATTCATTAGTTTGAACCATTCACAGTGTAAATCTCTCATATGTTATTGTATTGCAAAATAAAATAATACTACAGTATAAAGCTCTCACATGTTATAGTGTTTGAATACAGTTTTTGAGCTCAAACTGTTTTGCTAAATTCTCTATGAATAGATTCAAGTGAGAAGAAAAAAAAAAGCCAAACTTACTTTAGATTTGTTAACTCATGTAAGTTAACTATTGTTAAGTTGTAGAGCTTGACGATTATTGTTTTATGTAAAGAAGTCCATGTATCGACCTTTGCAGAAAGGCTGGGCAGCTGAAAATCTCTCCTCCCAAGGATGCAGGGTGGAGCACTCAGATCAAAATTTTATTGAAGGTAGTTTGGGATCTTCTATTTGTAAATTCAGTTACTCTAGTTATATATATGTATACATATATATATATATTTATATTTATATAAAGGGTGTCAATTTTATGATTAATTAAAGAACTTAAAATAATACAGAAAATTATGAAATGTACAATTTTTTTATATAACGTTTTTTATCGTAGTAAATTTTCAGACACACGGTAGAAAGTGGATATAGCTCTTGTATTAAATGTAAATTCTATAAATTTTATATATTTGCTATATTTTTCTTTGCAATTTTTTTTTTTTTTTTTTTGCTCTCGGGAATAAAGGGTGTTTAATTTTTAAACACTCTAGCAATGTCATACACTTGCATGTACCGAGAGATTAGTTCCTCTAAAAGACTACATATCTAAGCCTTTACATGAATGTGTGCTCATGAAAATATAGGAAAAAAAACATTATCAGGCTGAACTGAATTGAATATTGAAGCATTTTATATGACATATTCAATTAAAAAGGAAAACGATGATAATAAGTCATGCCCACTAAGCCCATAGTTTGAGAGGGTAGGGAGCAACACCTAATTCTGAACCATAGCATTATGATTTTTGTGCAACTTCAATCATGCAAACATGAGGAAGAATTCTCTCCCCCTCTCTTTTTTTTTTTTTTTTTTTTTTCATTATTTTCGGATGGCTAAAAAGCCAAACAAAATATATATATTTTTTATATGGGGTCCCAAAGAAGCATCTTGACACTTTTGTATGCTATTTTGCAGACAAAGATTACAACAAAAAGATAATGATTACCAGAGGTGTCAGCGAGAGGTTTTAGTGTATTTTATATGTTAGGAGGGCTAGTGGCCAAAGCACTGACTTTCATGTTTAGTGGGGCAACCAAACACTGTTTAGATTAGTGAGATAAGCAACCAAAACCATTGCCTCATGAATATGATAAAATTTCCCTCAATAAGACGAGTCTAATAAAATACCCCACCTATAGTTTCAATGTAAAATTTGAAAGTTGAAACATAATATAAATTTTTGTGTGAGAAAATGTGCAGCAAAAAGGTTAGAATATGAGTTCAAATCTATGCAGCACACACTTGTGTAATCAAACTCGATTAAATTCATGCATGACAAGGAACAAAATAACTTAATATGAGCCATATTTAGTTTAATTTCTTGTTTATTATTTAGAGTTTAATTTAGGTTTCGAAAAACTATTTCAGACATACTTTGCTTTGGTTAATTTCCACAAATTAGATCCCTCTTATGTTGTTTTTCTTTTTCAATTTTTTTTACTCACTCTTGCCTCTATGATCTTATCTTTTCTTTAATATTTGCTCTAACATATCTGTGATGCTATTTAACTTTTAGCGGCTGAGAAATATAAAATTCTATAAAGTTGGTAGAATGTTGGATGAAAAGATAATCCTGTTAATTTTTATCTTATATTTTGTGCATTTCATGGATGGTTATTTGGGACAAGGGGAGTTGGAAGAAGGTGTACATTGCACTTGTATCCCAAAAGAGGTAGGGTCCTTAATTTCTCCCTCAAATTAAGTACTCTATGTCTCGCTTAGTAATTAATTATTTGGTCATTAATTTTTCCCTCTTAATTAAGATATTATTGTATATAATATGAGCTGCTCCATATACATATATGTCACCAATTTTGCATGCATAGACTTGCTTCTCTGTTCAATTTAAATAGTATAAAACTTTCATATGTTATAGTATAAAGCTCTTACATGTAATGTTTTGAATTCTAACACTTGATTTTAACTCGCACCCAGACACCATTGTTTAACAATTTGAACATGAAAGAATAACTATTATGCCGCACTCTTAAAACAATACAAGCTAGTATTTCATGAAACGATCATCTACTTTAATTAAATAGACAAAAGGACGCACGCTTCTTAAACAACACTTCCTATAATGTAGCATCTATTCAAGTTCCAAGTAATGAATATTCTCCACTATATTTGCCAAGTGGATTCTGACTAGGGCACGCCTGTTTGGTTGGGTATTTGTTTTACGCTGTTAAAGAATTCTTCTGTGAATGTAATGAAGTCTAGCTATTTACTTGCTTTATGTGTAAATTAAGCTTAAATATTGTTATATATAAGTGACGAGTTCCAATACCAACTCCCTAAAAATTTTAAATTGTACTTAAACCTTTTTTTAATAAAGATTTTAAGGTAATTTGGCTTGGCCTCTACATTTACCGCGTGCCAAATATTCATAAAACTCAAGCCTATTAGTGCATCATTTCTAATGCAATATATAATTAATTTACAAATACTAAATTTTGACGTTTGTCTAAAAAATCATATTCCAATATAGTATTAGTTTAGAGTTAGATATGACATGTGCTATACCTAATATCAAATATGATATAAAGAATACCATATGTTAAAATTTGAAATTCGGTTGTTATTATTATTAGTTGACGTGTTTAGTTTTTTATTTAATAAGTCCAACATTTTCATTGCAAGAATATTTGAGAATTAAAATACACTTGTAAAAATTCCAAAGCTAAACAATTATGAAGAAAATAGGTCTGCATTATTAATTTCTAGCACAAAATTAATAACATATCAAACACATCATATCAACACCTTTATTATTATTATTATTATTATTATTATTATTATTATTATTTTGCCAAACATAGCATGGCCATTGAAAATTGTCCAATGTCTTTTATGCTCTAGAACCGATACAATTATGTATTAATTACTGTGTATATTTTTGGACAATTTTGACATTGATCAATAATAAAAGTAAATTTGTTACTAATTTGTTGAGGCGATTTTCTTGTACAATCCAAGTTTGCATTAAAAAGTGTCTAATAACTTTTATGTTCTAGAGCAGATACAATTTATGTTTTTGCGGTGGATTTTTTTTTTTTTTTTTGGGGGACAAGTTTGACTTCATTTGTAAAAGCAAAAAATTGGATAAAAAAATAATAAGTAATAAAAATATTAAATGATTTTCATTGGGGCGGTTTTCTTTTACAACCCTGCAGGTGGATTGTCATCCACACAACGCCAATAGAAGGAAAAAAAAAAAAAACACGACCTGATGTATAAACGTGCTAAAAATGCTTTTTGCCAGTTTAAACTTAAGACGAAACGACACACCGTTTTAGTGTAAAAACTCGTTTTCTAAAATATGACGTCCTTTTTCCCTTGAAGGAAACGACTAGTGATATACCGAGATCTTTATATTTTTGAAGGCCATTCAATAGGAATGAAGTATAACAATTTGCCGTAACCCAGCTGATTGTTCTTGTGCATTGCCGATTACATAAAAATACAAGAAAATATTAGTAGCCGAATTTCACTAATTGAAGAAGGAAATATATTCTAATAAGCATGTATAACTGCATTGGACCATCTTCACAAATAACCAACTATATGTAATTGCTTTTTATCTAATAAGCCAGCCAAGAGTATAAAATATTGCATCCTTGTGATTCAAAATATTTGAGAATACTAAAAGAGCCCTACGGAAGCCTTTTAAGGACAGAGATAAATGAAGAAACCATGCTTAAGCAATGGCTGCAAAAATGGTTTCTGTCTGCTTTGGACGCCAAAATGTCTTCTGAACGCAAAGCATACTTTCCTTGTCATTTGAAAAAACCAATCTGATATTCCACTTGAGAGACTTGGCCATGTTTTCGACCTCGTTTGTGGTTTCGGCGTCATCTCGCACGATCAACTTTCCTTCTGGCCTTAGAATCCGATCGACTTCTGCTATCACTCCTTTTAACTCACACCTAAATTTAATTTAGTACCATAATTAAACAAAATCACAAGCTCCATTCAGGATAGTTTTTGTTATTTTATCAAAAACTGCACAACAAACTACAAGTACTATAAAGTAGAAGAATTCTTTTGTGGGGTACTAGGCAAATGCCCTGATAGAATTTTGCAGTTTTGGAATATAGATCTTCATCAAGTTCAATTAAATTCACACTTTTTTTTTTGGTTCTGATATGATTTTTGTGTGATCCGACAGTCTAGAACCGTGTAGTACTGATAGAGTATTTTTTTCATACCTTTTTTTAAGAAGAGAGAAGAGATGATCTGCATGGAGGAGATCATAAGATCTCGGGTAGGTACTGAAGGATTCACACCAATCATGGTATATTCCAAATAAACCACGCTCATATATTATTGGAAGTGTGTCTGGAGAATCAATAGGGACTACATTCATAACCCAAACTTTCAAGTCTTTTAGTGCAGCGGCAAACCTAAAAGCATATCAGAAATTGAAAAAAAAATAAAAAAAAAAAAAAAAAAAGAAGAGAAAATAAGGTAGTGAGGGGAAAAAAATATTATTGCCTCTTTGAGGTGCATATGAAAAGGATTTGAGGATTTCATTGCAAACTAAAAAGATATCAAAGTGAAAACTAGCATTAGATGGCAACAAGGCGTCCAATCTTTGGAAGAAAATTGAGTGATAGTCTCAGGAAAATAGCTTACCCTCCATATACGGCTCTCATGTCCATGACATTCCTCACAGAGGACCAGCTAATTCCCATCCCTTCCAAATACGACTCGGAAACTATGTTTTTCCAGCGTTTGTAGTCTGCAGCAAAATCTTCCGGGGCAGCTTTTCCATAGATTCCAACCTGAGACTCTAACCAGTAAGGAGGTCTCTCCAACCTTGAAGGCCATTCTGCAGGCCAACGAGACCCTCGCTCTGATGAGTCCTCTGGCACTTTGTGCAGGCATGCCTCTAGTGGTACATACCTGATGAAACAAACATAGTAATTGCATTTTGTAGCAAATAGAAGGTAGTTGGATATGTCCACTCCATGACAGAGAAAAACATGAGTGAAAGCAAGTACCAGGCTGCATTTTGGTCATCAGAGTCACTGCAGAGTGGGGGGTCGTTTTCTCGTCTATTTAAATAGCACTCATTGGAAGTGGGTTTTCTATATATTGCTGCAGCCACTTCGTTGAGTTTGTCCCTATTAATCTCCAACAGATCCCAGCACATTGATTTCGTTAGTTTAGTCATGGCTGCCATCAATCACCGCAGCACGGATAGAAGGAGAACGTGAAACAAACCAATAAATAAATAAATCAGAAAAATGTATTCTCTCTATTTAGATATATATACAAATGTAATAAATCATGTGTTCCACCTTTCCAAATGTTAACATCCTCGGGAAGTGATTGATAAACCGGAGTAGCAGACCAAACAAAATGACCTCCTGGTCTCAAGACGCGATTCAACTCTAGCAGAAGCTTACCACCTGCATCGCATTCGTTAAGCTAGCTTGAAAATAGTCTTGAAACAAAGGGACAATAGGAGTTCTTTTAAGATGTAGAAATCACCTTCAATGTGCCAAGGAACCCTACAACGAGCACAATGAACAATGTCAAAGACAGCGCCAGGGAAGGGCAGTCGTTTGGTGCCCATAACAGCTGATATAGCGGGGATTCCCCGTTCGAGGGCGAATTGTGTTTGCGCCTCATGCTCGTCCTTGGGGGCCAACGACATAGCAAGAACATCTCTTTCGAATAGATAACCTCCAAAGCTGGCCACCCCACACCCCACATCCGAAATCACACGGCTTCTTTTCCCCCACGCAATATTAGGAAGAGACTGCATCATAACCAACACAAATATCCATGTTATGTCGCTACTGAAAAATTTGACCAACAAACAAGAAACGAAACAAGGTGTTGTGTTACTGCAGAGCTAAGCTTCAAAATTTGTTCTATAAAATATTAGAACAATGAACCTTCCGAAACTTTTGTAAACAGCCACAGAGAAAGAGAGAGGTGGTAGTTTTGGGATCTGGGAGTGCGCTGGCAGAGATGGTTAAAGCAAGAGCGAAAAATAAACCAGTATATACCATAAGGCAATAACAAGAACTGTGTAACTAACTTGGACTTTTCACGGGAAGGGATTCAAATGGGAACCAAATTAAGAGACTTTTGTTACAAAGTTTTTAGGTTCTTTTATCTTCTTTCTAACCTAGCAGGCTTTGTTGAATGCTATTGTTATAGGTTCCTTTTCTTTTTATTTTCAAATAAATGTGAGAGTAGAGGTGTTGCCTTTCTAACACTCTAGTGCACACGCTCACACACACCCAAAAAATAAATAAATAAACACACACACGCACACACAGAGACAGTCTTTTACCATCAATAACCAAAAAAATCCCTTAAAAAGAAGTAACCAAAAAAAAAAAAGAAGAAAAAAGCAAAGGCTCACTTTTTGAATGAAATCAATGTAGTAAAGAGCTCCGTTCTTAAACTGGGTTCCACCACCAGGAAAAGTAAGGTATTCACCACTTGCTTTGACCCAATTCTGGTGGCCCTTAATCGCTGCAAGCTTGACGTGAGGAACATTGTTGTACCATATCTGCATCACCACATTCACCGCAGAAAACAAACAACAAATTACAATCTCAAGCAGAACCACAAGTGTGACTTTTCCTTCATTTAGTACACAAATTGACCTACCTTGTCCCTGCTTGTAGGCCACTTGACCGGCCGTTTATACCCTTCAGGCAGCGGAACAAGACATGTGGGAGGCTCATCAGGGCAGTGCCTCTCTCTATGTTCATAGTGCTTTGTACTTGGAAGATTTCTTATAGCTTCCCAATTGTCCAAACAAGGAATGTAGTCCGGTCCCGCCGTGACATTACATAGCTTCCAAGAAATGCCATTTTGGTTATCATTGGAAATTGTTTTATGTTGTGATCTCTTCTCATTCTGCGACTCCACAGCTTGAGTTGACCATCCCCCATTATTCTCAACTTTGGTTTCCTTCAGAAGTTCTGAAGCCTCACCACTGTCTCCTTTTGCCTCGGTTTCTTCCACATTGTCGTGGGAAACACTTCCCTCCTCATGAGTTTGCTGCTCAACATTCTCCTGTTCAGCCAGACTGGGGTTAATCTCTTCTGATTCTGACCTCTCACTTTCATCTCTTTTCTCATCAGAATCACTTGAAGATTCTACTTCCACTGATATTGGCGTTTCTTCCTGAGTTTCCTCGGATGTTTGAGACTCGCCACCAGAAGTGTCTTCAAACAGCTTGGGATTTTTATCGGCTACGAATTGTTGTTTGATCACATCGTTTATGGTGTTGTCCTCAGGTGGCAAATCTTGTTGATCCTCAACTGGGACTGTGGATGACATAAACACCCAAATCCCAACTAAACAAAAAGCAACAAACACAACTACACTGATTGTTGAACAACAATTGGATGATGATTTCCTCCCTTCAACCCGAGAGTATTTCCCTAAAGCCATGATCTTTAAGTTAACTATTCACACACCTGAAAAGAGACAGTAAAGAAAAACCTTAAATATACCATCCACAAATATTTGAAGCAATTTGGTCACAACAAACTTAACCTGTGAGAACACTATGAAAGACTACTTAAAAAGTGGGCTCTTTTATTTTTAAATTTTTGCCTAAAAAAAGTGGGGTTTTCCTTACTCACTTCTTATCTGATGCTTCTGCTATGAAAGTCAGGAAAAATGGATGTTAAAAAGCTCACCTTTTACTCTGAAGAAAGAGGTGAACCAGATCCATGGTTTAAAGGAAGAACTAAAAAGGTTTCAAAGGATAAAAAGATTGAATTTTTGCTGCTGTAAGTTCAAGAGAAAGTGTTTTCAAAGTGCTACTACTACAGAGCACTAACATAAACTCAAACAAACTCAGAAACTAAATCTGCTATAACCAATAAACAGAGAAAAGCAGAAAACAAACATGATGGGTAATAATGCAATGACAAATAAAAGAAACAAATTCAAAGAAACTTTATATATGTATCTATATTGTAGCTAGTATTTGTCATCTTACTTGGTTGAGACAATGCAAGAACTTTTTTTATGAGTTTATTCCATGTCTTTGCTTCCCAATAAGCAGAGAACTCAGCTGGGATTTATGGCTTCTGTTTGTATTCTTCTCTTAATTGGGTTTTTATTAACATGTTTTTGTTGAATCTTCCACTTCTTCTACGGTAGAAAGCTGAAAAACAGTAAGAATAGGGGAGACACAGTGAGGGAGAGAGAATGCGCGTGTTTTGTGTTTTGTGCCCGTTGCCAACTGGAATCTTTGCTCTACAGTTGATGTTTATGGGACGTGACCCCAGGACTAGCGTACTAAAAGTCCTGAAGTAAATTCTCATTTTGCATTTTAGATATAATTTTGAAGTGTTTGATATTTGATTAGGCTCTATTAAATTGTTATATATATATATATATATGGTTTTAATTTAATATGATTTTGATGTGTTCTCATAATTTAGCTAATAGAGTATTTATTTTAAACTTTTAACGTAAATTCTCTAAAATAGAATTATGAGTTATTTGACAGAGAAAAAAGAATCTAAGGGTGATGCTTTGTAAAAATTTATTAAGCTTGGGCCCAAATGACATGGTAAATTGATGTTGGTATCAATTGTTACTCACTCTTGAAGATCGACTTCTAAAGGCAAGGACCTTAATCCATTAATTATGTTGTAATTATTTCATGTAGGACAATTTCGAATTTGAGAGTTAACCCTACAGTGTCAAATATGAGATTAGTATTAAATTATGTTTGGCAACCAACTCCATCTTTTTTCTTTTTTCTTTTTTTTTTTTTTGAAAACACCGATTCCATCTTTAATGTGAGGCCTTTTGGTACATAACTGAACAGGACAATTACTTATTTGTCTTTATTTTAAGCTAAAATAATGTTAACCAATTAATAAGAAAATTAATTATTTTATATATATATATATATTTTTTTTCCTTCTTACGGTGCCCCAAAAAAAAAAATTTGAAAACTGTTTCTTTTCCTCTTTTTTATATTTTTATATCCTTTTCCCTATTGTTTCTTTATTACCAAAAGAGGGTGTAAAATTAGACCCCTTTTCCAAAATAGAAAGAACATTAAGCACACTAGTGGGGGAAATCCCGTGATTTTCCAAACAATGATAATGAAAGATCAAACAAGTCCATGAATATGAATAAATGAATGATGAAAAAGCAGGTTCACCCAAAAAGTGAGTCATGAACAAAGCACCGACACCCCCACGAGTAGGAAATATCTTCTTTTTGCAAAAGCCACATGGTTGTCCCCCTTAAGGGTCAAGGACTTCAATCCATGATGCCATGTGGTTGGCCCCATAACACCAAAATGATGAGTTCTCGTTGTCAATATTAGATCCTAAAAACACATTAATGTTAACAGATTGTGTTATGTAAGCTCATTTCTTAGCTGTGTTATTGCATAGGTTGAAATGATTTTTGAATGAGATTCATCCACTTGGTATCGAAAAAGTAAGCTACCATTAGGTATCTGCTTTAAGCCAAAAGATCTAAAAAAAAATGTGATTTTAACTGGATTTAATATTTTAAAACGTAAATAAATTAATTGATTGATTAATTAAATTTTATAAACATTAAGAATTTAGATTTTTTTTTCTTTTTTGTTAACTAGTTAATTTTTTATTATTTAAGTTTCTTATTTTTCAATATTTGAATTAGATTAAGATTACTGTCATATTTTTCTAACTCATATTCTCATTAAAAGGATCCTTTTTTAATCATAAAATCCATTCTAATCATAATAAAAACATAGGTTGAAATGATTACTCATATAATTGTTTAAATTAGTGGATTATTTAGACAGTCACAAATAAAATCAAATTAACAGGGATAAAATGAAATTAACTACTAATTTGAAATTTCATATTATTAATAACAAATAAATCAAATACACGTTTTAATTAAAAAAAACAAATAGTACATTTTAAAATATTTGAAGTAAATAATATTTGTTAGTAAATAATTTACTAGGAATGAAGACATCAAACATGGGGTAAGAAATGTCGGCTCCTAAGGTCAATATAATTAGATGATAAAACAATATGCCAACTAAGCTGTCAATTTCATTGACGAAACAGAATCGTGATTGTTGATCAACAATGTTGCTTATTTTATTTATATTAACAAAGTTCCTATCCAAAAAAAGAGAGAAAAGAAAAATGCATAATTAACAAAGTTTCTTTTTTTAGTAGTTAAAAAGGGTTTAGGTGATGCTCATCCCACCCCCATACTAGGTCAAAGGATAAGTACTATGTCCTAACGTCATAAAAAAAGTAGTCGAGATCTTATACTAATTTGTCCAATTTATTAGCCCAGGTTCACACCTGCTTGCACTTTCAACCTAATGCATGAATGAATATTGCTAGAGTAAGGGAACTTATGGGGCTGGAAAAATTCGAATCTTGATAGATGAAGCAAAGAAGCCCAACAAAAGCTTCCCAACCGTCAGACCACAGCCTCCTGTAGTAATTAACAGAGTTTCTTGCAACTACTATTTTGTTCTCATAAAATCGTTCATAAAAACGTGCATTGCAGTTGCTTTGTCGTAATCCATGCACTCTTCACAATCAATGAAATTTCAGCATCAATAAAGAAGAGAGGATGTAAACCTTTTAGTTTTTTTTTTTGGTTGGGAAATAAACATATTTGAGCAGTTGTGAATGGTCCATGGAAATTACATCACTTGTTTTTTTTTTTTGTCAAGCATTTTTTAAATCCACATGACGCATTGATGATTAGGTGTCACTTTTTAATAAAAACGGTCATCAAATTTCATAAATTGTTTGTTTCTCCAGTACAACATATTGTTCATATAAAATCAAAATACGTATTATATTTAATAGAAAATTACGGGAAAAGAGTACAACAAAAAATTCCAAATTACTTATCATATTACAACATGCAATTTAAGATATTTTTCTTTTTCTTTAACTTACCTTGATTTTCTTTTAGATAAGTAAATTATATCAAAACTTTAATATTCATAATAAACATTTAATACCCATAAACAACATCAATAGAGTATTTTTTTTTTTCCCACCATACTAAAGAATTCGGCAAAGAAATTTTCTATACTTTTCTTTCATATTAAAAATAAAACTCAGCAATGAAATTTAAAACAAACAAAGCAAAAACAAAAAAAAATAAAATAAAAGAAGGAAGAGGGCAATTTTGATTTCTGAAATGCCAAGTGGATGTGGCATGTATAGGAAAGACCACATCATCACATTATCCACAAGTTATCAAAAACTAAAGCGCCTCATGACGCGTCACAAGGTTGGAGTCCCTGGCCAATCACCAAGCACTATTTCATCTCTTTTTAAATATATATATATATTTTTTCCAAAGTCATGGAAATAAAAGAAAACAAAATTAAAAAACAAAATAAAATAAAATAATTGTGCGGTGGAAGAGATTTGACATAGATTTTTAGACTTTGAACGGGGTGGGGTCAGTGGCATCACCGTCCACAGAACCCGAACTTTGAAGACTACACACTGAGACTCTCTCTCTCTCTCTTCTAACTGTCTCTCTCTAACACAGCCTTGGAAGATAACAATGGTGAGATTTGAAAGATGAGGAAGAGGAGAAGGAGAAAGTTTAGAAGTGGGGTATGCATCTTCCATGGCCTGTACTCATCGTGCATCTTCTTATGCCTTTCTACCTTCACTAATGCAGATAAGGAACGGCATGACCATGAAAAGGAACAACTCTGTTGTGTCTTTAAAAAGACCCAACTTTGTTCTGCTTTGTTCCATCAATGGCAATGGAGGTTCTTACACTACCGTTGTTTCTGAGGTACCACCATTCTTGTCTCTCCTCTATCATAATTGTTCTTTGCAATGCCTGTTTAGATGCATAAATATGGTTACTGCATTTGTGTTGTCGTTGTTATTATTATTATCATTATTATTTTCATTTGTGTTATTTTCAAGGCCTTGTGAGTGTATTGGCAAAAAAAAAAAAAAAACAAAAACAAAAACAAAAAAACAGAAAAACAAAAACAAAAGGCCTTGTGAGTTGACAAGCTAGAAATTGATAGGTCTTTAAGAGATGGGTAATTGTCAATTTTTCAATTTACTAGTTTCTTTTTTCTCTTTTCCCCTTACATTCGCTTCATAAAGTTTGACCATTATTAAAAAAAAAACAAAAAACACCTAAAAAGGGGGCATGTTCTATTCTACGATCACAAAATTAATGCTTTTTTTAATTATTTTTGAAGCCACTAAATTTACGACATTATTTTTTAAAAAAAAAAATTGATGCAACTAATTATTGATCCAATTACAACCGGATATACGGCATGGTAACATAATATTATTGTCGTTTTCTACATTTTTCTAGGCTGTTAGACTGTTGGGTCCTCCAGCGAGGTTTGAAGCTTCAAAGCTGAAAGTCGTTTTGACAAGAGAGGATGTGAACAACATGTATGCTGGAGTCATCCCAAGAACTTATATCTTGTCCCATTGTGACTTCACTGCTAACTTAACCTTAACTATCTCCCATGTCATCAACCTTGAACAGGTAAATGCAAATATATATATATATGTATATATATATATATATATACGTACATACATATACTACTTTGGGCAGAGAGATTTGCTAAGCTAATTTGTTTGTTCAATTTTAAGACACCACCATTTGACCTTAATATTTGGTATATTGGATGATTTGCTCGGATAGTTAAGAGGATGGTACAGCAAGGATGATGTGGTTGCTGAATGGAAAAAGGTGAATGGTGAAATGTGTCTTCATGTCCATTGTTTTGTGAGTGGTCCCAATCTATTGCTAGAACTTGCTGCTGAGCTCAGATACCAAATATTCTCCAAAGAATTGCCTTTGGTATGTGCGTCTTTTGTGCTATTGTTACGTGCTTAATCTAGAGGTAATTTTACATTTGAGTGTGCATACCCCAAGTTTAAAAGAACAAGAGTGTTTGATCTTCGGCGAATATCTAATTTAAGGCATGTTTGGTGGGAGGGAAAGAAAGATATACAATTTAGGTGAGTAATACCACCGACTAGGGTGGTCTAGTGGTAAATTGGTAGTAGACGATCGTGATGGGTCTGTGATTGAAGAGTCTTAAATATGAAGGTTTTTGCCTACTAGTTCAGTACTTGATTTAAAGTGCTTGAAGCCATACTCCCACTTATTAGTACATTTAGTGGGGTTGGGGTGATGTGTCACTCGTTGAGAGTTATAGGAATATTCAAGTTCTTTCTTTGTCCTAATATTTAATTTCCAATTTAAATTAAACAGGTTCTCAAAGCTCTACTCCATGGAGATTCAGCACTTTTCACAGAGCACCCTGAGCTACTTGATTCTTTGGTCAGGGTCTACTTCCATTCTAGCTTGCAAAAGTACAACAAGATGGAATGTTGGGGTCCTCTCAGGGAAGCTATAGAGGTAATTAGAAATAATTAATTGTCAATCAATAGATAATTACATTTGTAAATTGAATTTTTTTTTTCTTTTAGGGAAGGCAAGAGGATTGGATGCAAAGGCTACAAACTACAAGCAAGAGTGGTTGTATTCCAGCTAGCAGGAAATGGAGAGGCCCAAAATCCATCTTTCAAGCTCTTTTTGCCTTCCTTCTTTAACCTATCTATCATTGCACAGATCTTGAAATTAAGACAATTTATATATCCATGCATCTTTCATTTTTTAAGAAGGCTCAATGACTTCAACACCAAAATGAATTCCTGCAAAGGCAAAAAGATTTCACCAGCTTTGGAGGATGAAGATGAGGATTTTATTGGATAATTCTTTTAAAAGCCAAGACATATCAGGCTACTGTTTAACACAGGGGTATCTTAGGAGGCCATTTGATTCATTTTTTTATCCTCATTTGGAAATACATGTTATTGACTCTCATCGATTCTTGCGAAACTAAGAGCAGTTTTTTAGATCTACTAAATTGTCAATGCTTTTTTAAGGTCCTTTTTCGCTAGTAATGTACTCATTAGTCACTATTGCAACGGATATTTGGTTCAAACCAATTGGTACAGTGCCGCCTCGTAAGCTCCAATGCTTCATTGATCGGAGAGGCAATTGGTTTAAAACAAAGCACCCTTTTAATTTGTCACCAAAAATTTTGAGTCCTACCAAACTTTCCAATCACAAGGGCTTAATCTAAATATAAATATCATGAAATTAATGTTTATCATGATCAACAAATATGTTCAACTTTGTTACTATATATTTCTTTGTTTGGTTTTGAAGTTTCTGATGTTAATGAGATTTTTGGCATCACTTTAATCAATTTGGTTTCATGTATTTTTTTGGTTCAACTTGAATTTTTGGATTTTAATTTAATATGGTAATAAAAATAATTTTTGGATTTTAAGTTTATTATGGAAAGAGACAGCTTCATCTATTTGGATAATGACTCCAATTGTTCTTGTACCTACTATGAATGTTACTTCCCCATTTGCTTCCCAGTCTTTTGCCTTATCAAAATGGCAGTGGGCATCAAAAAGTTAATTAAAAATATTTAATCCATGACTTGTTAAATCTGAAAATGACATTTTACTTTTTTTTTTGGGAGGTGATTATTGTTATGTTTTGCCTTTTTTTTTAGTGAATTTTCCATTATATCATGTGGTTTGTAATGTATTGAAGGTGGCTATGTGGGGTGAAGGACCATTGGTTATCGCTCTTAGTTTTTCCCACCCATTCAAGTTGAGGTTATATATCATTAATGTCTTATTTTGTTAGTTGTTGTTTTTCATGTCTTTTTTGGCATATATGTGTATATTTTAAACCGCCACCCTTTAACCGTAAATTTTTTTTAAAAAGAGTATTTATACTTGTCCTTTTGTCCACACTGGCCTCGAACATTGTATTTTTGTTCTAATATTTTCATGTATCTTGTATTATTATCCACATTTTGAAATACATGTTAATTAACTCTAATCAATTCTTGTAAAACTAAGAGCAGTTTCTTGGATTTATCATTTATTCATTGGCTGTCAATATTTTATTAAGGTTTCTTATATTGGTCGTTGTTTTGCATGTCTTTTTTTTTCTTCTTTTTTTGCATAGTTTTAGTTAGTTATTTTTTTTTTCACTTTTATGCTTAAAAGAGTAACAATTATTAAAATTAAATATTTTCGTGTGATTCATCATTGTTTTTGTTTGTTTGATTTTTTTTTCTAAAGAAGCTAAGGAAGGGGTAGCAGAAATGAGATAGAAATAACTTTTTTCTTCTGCAACTCTTTTTTTTTCCACGATTTTTAATTTTGAGTTTTTTTTATTATTATCATTACACTCTGATGAGACTGCAAAATATCATTCATTGATGGAAAATTTCCAAAAATTACGGAGTCCATAATAAAGGTTCATTTTGTATATCTAACAACCCATTTGTGAATTGTTTACGTTATTTGACTAATTCATGGCTTAGATCACAGTAATTTTGAAGATATTTGTCCTCTTAATCTTGGTAGCTAATCTAGTGTACATATGTAGTTCACCTCAGCTTAAATTAATGCCCATGAATTTCATCAAACATTTTTTCTTGTGTTCCTTTTCTTAAACTAATGACCTTGTTCTATATATAGTGACTTCTAGTATTTAACTTTTGCAGTTCTATTATGGCGTGTCTATTAATTTTAAGGTTCAAAAAGAAGAAGATAAGAACAATGTAAGTACTTGCTGCTCATTGTCTCCGGTGGAATGTTGGCGACATGAATTGATTAAAGTTGTGATAGAGAACTTTGAAGATTGTATTAGGACAAGTCAGCAGAGTTATTTTATGAAAATGTCAAGACCAGGATCACACTTATTTGCACTCTATACTTAAAAAAGTAGAGTCTGATGTAAATTTACCACCCTCATATGTTAATAGATTTGAAAGCGACTACAAAAATCTCGTAGTGTCAAATGTTCATGCTCTTTAATTAACTAGAGGGCATTCTTCCAGATTTGTCACCTACTTTTCCTTGGGATGTTATAGATTGCTTGTGAGGTTCATGACCTTACGTGAATGTCTAGTTCTTAATTATGTGCTCAATCAAAACAAAACTCGTTTAATAAGTACGATTAAGAAACAACATGACATCTAATCAGAGGCTTCGTGTGATTTTGAGCTGATGGGCAACTAGCACAGTGCGCACTACTGACAAAGTTGTGCTTGTGGCCGTTTATGGCCAAGGAAAAAAAAAAAACGAAGTGGTGACTTGGGACCAAAGTAAATAACATCTTTTATGTATCCAATATACATACATACATATATATATATATATATATATATATATAGAAGTTCTGGCTCTGTTAAGAGACATTGTTAATGTAAGTATAGAACTTTTTCAGTGTTCTGGCTCCGACAAAGTTCTGGCTCTTTTTCAGTGTCGTTCTTATAGTCGTGACAAAAATGAATGTAGTCTGGTAATTATAGAACTTTTTCCCCGTTCTTTCTGGTGCCACCGTCGCCTCGCCAGTGTGTGGTGCTGTAGTGACCAAAGGTAACAGTACGTCTTCTCTTCCTTCCATCATGATTTTTTTTTATTTGTTGAGGAAAATTATTTTTCTTTCTTAAAAACTCTCTCGTCAATTTATCATTCTTTTAAGTCTGCGTTCAGTTTAGAGTTTGAATAATAATAATAAATGATTCTTGTTTAGGTTTTCTCTTGTTTAACTAAACAGATATTGATCTCGGAAATGACTAGAATGAAGGGCATGGATCGGTTGTCGGATTTGCGGGAAAATCCTCATCCACCGAATAATGTCGTTTCTTTCCCGGATGTCCACCTTGTCAAAACGACTGTTTTCCGTAGGCCTCCCTTTCCCACCACTCGACTTCGAATTCCTTGACTCCCCCTATGGAAGTTTGAGCATATTGAAGAGGACCACTGCTTGGACATCATGCGTAATTCTCTCGAACGACGTTGTTCCTTGGAATCCGATTTCTGCCGGCTGAGTTTCCACGTAAACTTGGTAATCCGTAGTATCTATAGGAGCAGCTTGGACGGACAGATACATGTTCGTGCAATGATCCGAAGGTTGAACTCTGTCACGGAGCTGCTTGAAAATATTCTTAATTTCTCCCTAGAAAAGAAAATCGCGGAACTTAATCTACATTCTAATATTAGCGATTCTACATCTAAGATTGAACCCATGGATATTATTTCTTGCAAGTCTCTTAAATTCTTGAAATTAAGCAACGAGTGGTTTCAAAACAACGTTTCTGAATTCAAATCGCTTGAGACTCTGATACTGGTGGAATGCCAAGAAATAAAGAATGTTTGTATATACAACGAGAGTCAACTGTTTGGAGTTGGAGCATTGCCCTGCGCTAAAGAATGTTGATGTTATGGTGTCGGGCCTCGAATCTTTTTTCATATGCTAGATATGCTACTCATGAGATTACCAATATCGATCTTGTTTCTTGCAAGTCTTCGAAATTCTTGAAACTAAATGGAACGGGGATTACTGACCAGTGGTTTCGAAACAATGTTTCTAAATTCGAATTGCGTGAGACTCTGATATTGCATGAATGCGAAAAATTGAAAAATATGCTTATACACGACAAGAGTCTCAAGTGTTTGAAGTTTAAGAATTGCGCTGAGGTAGAGAATGTTGATGTTATGGTGTCAGGACTTGAATCTTTCCAAATGTATGATAAGAGATTGACACATGATCAGCCGCGTAGTAAGATCAACGTAAACGGTCATAGGTTGCTCAATTTGCGATTCGATGGGGTACTGAAGCCCTCACCAGCAGTAGAACTCATCTCCTCTGATGTGAAAGATGCCTTCAGTTTCGGTACTTGGAGAATGAGGCTAGATACAAAAACTTGAGGGATTTTCTCAGCTCCTTTTCGCACAGCAACACGATCTTACTCTCCTCAAACCAAGCACGAATTGGAGTAAGAATGTGCATGGAATTTTTTTATTTTTATTTTTATTTTTTTTCTATTTTGGTTTGAATTGCATTATGTTTTTTTGTCATGTCTTGAAATCCGATAAGTTAAGTTACGGATTAATTAAGTTAATTTAAACAAATTTTAGTTAAAAATTTGCCTCTTAAAGCAACGTGATGAATGTAAAACTTTTTTAAAAAGCATTTGTTAAAATAATAAAACAAGTAAGATAAGATGAAATAATGAAGACATAGGAATATGAGTTGGGCCCCATCAGACCCATAACTTATACACATGCATAGTATCGACAATAATTAACATTTATAACCACAGTCCAATGTAAGGAAAGGAAAATAAAAATATTACATGCTTTGATTAAATGACACAAATAACTTACTCAAAATCTTCTACTGCTCGCGAGTCCGATCGGTAGCCTCCCAATTGGTCATAGGCTGCATTCCACCTAGAGGGGGGAAAAGGTTTAAAACAAGAAAAATATGAGCAAAAGGGCTCAGTATGATTAAGTTTGAAAAATCTTTTAATTTGAATGTACAATTTATCATACACGAAAATATTTAGAAAGCAGAATTGAATAAATAAATTCCATTAAATCATTTTTACCAAAAACAGTTTATTGTTCATCCAAAAATGATCTTATTATCCTTTTTTGGGCAAACCATAAATATCACCACCATAGTAGCCCAGTTGGGTTTTGGTATCTGCCCCAAAGGTCTTACGCTACACGACCCGATCTCTGAGTATGGCATCATGCCTTAATGTATAATTTATTACTCAAATCTCATCTTACTAAGTGAGTTATTTTGCATTCATTATGTGGTTCATTATAAATATCACATCATTCAATAGTTTCTGAAAACGACTGAGGAAAATCCTTTTAGTCATTCATTGAAAACATTTTGAAAGGATTCATTTTGAGGCCAAAAATTATTTAAAAACCTAGCTCCCAGAAGAAGGGGTAGAAGTCCTACCTCGATATCTAGTACCATAACTGAGCATCGCAATTCCGATCCGGTATACGTTACCTCCACGGAACTACAATCAACCTTAGAAGTAAACTAAATTTCATCAATTTCTAACTTAGAGTATTCTACGCTACTATGCTATTGCATGGTATCTTAGTATACCTTTAAAGTTCACAAAATCTTTTTGCCAAGTCAAGGTCTCCATATATGTTTTAAACAGTAAAAATGGATAAAAAACGATCATTTTTCGGAAGCCCGGTTGGCCTACTGAACTTCCCTATTTGGCCTGCCAAACTATATAGTTTGGCCTATTGGCCTGCCAAACTAGCCTAGGTTCGACCTGCCGACGATATGAATTCGGCCTGCTGAACTCATGAGTCCGACCTACCGATGTTCATATCGGCCTATCAAACTAGAAAAATCTAGGGACCCAAGACTTCGAGTCTCGATCTCCCCAAACTCAAATTCTCATTTTAAACCTGTTTTTCAATTCCTAGAGCATGCATTATGCTCATAAATAATAGAAAAACATACTAGAACACATTTAAACACTTTTAAACAAGTTTCACATGGAAATTTTCAAATTATTCCAAAAATAAGAAAAAGAGGAAAAACTTGATTTAGCTTGATTTTGTCAAATCAAGCTTAGATTCATAAAGGTTTGGGTTCTACTAACTTAGATTGAAGGTTTTCTAAGCCAAAACAAACTTGGATTTCAACATTCATAGAAAATTGAAAATTTTGAACAAAAGTTTGAAATTTGAAAAATAAAGTAACTAACTTCGAATTTGAGCTTTAAATCGAGTTTGTGGAGGCTTAATCTTGCTCCTAAGCTTCCAATCCAGCTGAAGATCAAGGCTTTGGCTCAAATTGTTGAAAACAAAAATGAAAGAGAGGGAGAGGAAACAAGGAAGAGAGGGAGAGAGAGAGAGTGAGAGTGAGCTGAGAGAGTGAGCAAAGAAGAGAAGAGGGAAAGAGGAATAAATAGAGAGCGGTGAGTGGTTTTCAAAGTGAAAACGGTGTCCCGTACGTAGTTTTCATAAAAAGAACATATTTGGTATTTGATAAATTGTTTTGTTTAAAAATTCCAAATAACAAATAAAAAAATCAAATCTAAAATAAGTTAAAATATTACAAAATAATTAAATTAAGTTCAAATTACATTAAAACATACTAATTTACTATTTATACACTAATCATACCTAATTAAATTTCTGTTACATTTTTTATATCATGAGGTCTGATACTAGTATTGTTGAAATACTTACACAAGGAATGATAAACATCAAGTAAATTAAAATTGCTATGATGAAAACTATAAATGCATGTGTCAAATTTAGACCTATTGCTGTATGGTTTCGTGATTTTTTACTCGTGACAGTTATATTTTAATTTCGTAATATGTGGTACTAAAATTTATATATAATTTGTAAAATCGCTTCTTTTATGCTTTTGCTTCCTGAGTATATTTGTCAAACCGTAAAAGAATATAAACGAAAATGTAATGAAATTGAAAAGTAATATAAAGTAATAGCAATGGGATCATTCATTCCCTTTTTCGCGTTGACTTCTCTACGCAAGATTTTCATGCTTGTCTCAAGCAACTCAAGTTTGCAACACAGCAACACGTCCATGATCATGGTCTACATATGAAGCGAAAACTACGTGCATGACTGTCTACATCTCTGCTTGATATTCAATAAAACTAAGCATCTGTGCGTGTTCGGTGGAACTACGTATGGGTAAGGCTACGCGGCCACTTTGTATGAATTTTTTTCCTTCTGATTTTATACGTGAAATCTAATGGAATTTGGAGTTTGCCCCTCTAAAAATTCTGAAATTTTATATTCGCCTTATACTTCATAATATGTAAAATCTCTCTTGATTAACATGTTCAATCTAATGAAATTTTTAGTTTATTCCCCGCCCTACGTAACTTGTTTTTCTAGCTCTGCCCGTGTGCGTGTAAGCCTCTGCCAATGCATATCTAATGCTACTTGCATGAAGTTGCATTCATGGTCTATTTTAATGAAATTCCTTCTGATTACCGGTTGTTATTGTTTCCAAGTGTTCTTCAATATGTTTTTTTTTTTTTTAACATTTTTGAGGTAAAAATTTCAAAATAACTTGGGACACTATTTTTTAAAAATTATCATTTTTAAAACAAAATCATTTGAAAAACACTTCCAAACAGGTATTTGTTTTCCTGAATTTGATGGCTAGTCAGATTACATGACAGTTGAAAATCATCCTGTCACGAATGAAGATGAAACGATGAGTATTCCAGTAACACAATCTCATCCGTTGCCTAGCAGAACTGGATAATCATTTAACAACAAAACAAAGAAAAACAAATGACACGAAAAAAGAAGTGAGAATTGAAAAAGAGATCCAACAAAGTCAATCAATATATTCAAATTATGTGCAATAAGCAGGTCATCTCAAAATAAACCAGCTAGTAAGACAGCACACATGAACCAAAACCGAAAAGGTTCCTATAGCATCAAATTATTTCACAAAAGGTAGTGTCATGATGATATGGTAAAAAGGTAAAACTCTTATGTATTTATCTTCACAAGCTGTGGCAGTTTATAAACCGAAAGATCGATCACTCAAAATGACCTATTGGGTTTAGACGAAGAAGAGGAAGACGACTTGGCCTTTGCGAAATCAACTAGATCCTTAAACAGTGCATCTTCCGGTTTCTCTTGCCTTGTCGGGGCAGAGTTCAGTGACAAATTCTGAGTTTGACCCGCTAAGCTGTCATAAGAGGAGCTCGAGCCACTGCTGGAACGACCAGTATGTTGCTCGAAAAACTGCTGTCTCTGGTTGTACCTGGAAGGTGGAGGAGGAAGAGAGCTAGAAGTCTGAGACTCCCAAGGTGCTGGAGGCAGATGATCCGCGGATTGGCTGGTGGGAGCTGGCTCATCATAGATTGGCTTTCCGGTGAACAATGGCACTGAGGTGGAATTTACAGCACTGGAGGATGGGGGAGAGGATGACAATGTGGGACTCAGTGATGCAGTACTTGCGTTTGAATGAGCGGGTGGAGCGACATAAGATGTATGTCCTGACGTTTTGTTAAATCCAGACTTGTAGGTATCACCACTCAGATAATCAACAAAGCCTGCATCTGTTGCTGCTGGCCTCTTGGATGACGGCGGAGGAGGAATTAGTGGACTCGCCCGCGCAGGTTCAGTCTTTGAGTTGCCTGGTTTCTGTCCATTTCCGTGCAAGTTATCCCTTGATGACCTGAAACAGTGCAATCGCACACATGAATTCGATAATGAAACTTCATAAGGAATTAATAGACAGAATCTAAAACTTAAGCATCGTCCACAGAAAAAATGAAAGCGCTGTATACCATAATATTACTTGTAGTAAATGAATGAAAAAAAAAAGGGGGGGGGAACATTAGATCTGGAGCTTAGGAAATCTAAATTACATACTAAAGCAAAAAGAAAACGAGTAAAAAATGTTGTAAAACCTTATTGGAGCTTAATACAAGTTTTAAAACTTTAGAAGAGCTTTCTCGAGAAGCCGCATTTTGTGGTCAAAGCAGTTCTTAAAAGTCATCCAAGTATTCTCATAAATAGCTCGAAAGCCAAAAGGTGCTTCCGTAAAGCCATGCCAAAAGACCAATCTACATGAAAATCTTATCCATAGTTGACTGTAAGTCCATATGGAAAATAGCTACTTAAAATTCTTACCTGTGGGCCAGCTGGGCAAATTCATCTTCGGATTCATCATCCTCATGGTTGACGTTGACAAGTGGCACTACTGAAGATGCTGTTCCTTGTGTTCCCACCAGAGGAGTTCCCTTTGCAATTTCATCGTGCCGGGAAAGCACACGTTGCAAACTATCATTCAGAGCCAATCCTTGACATAGAAGTTCTTCATCTCTGAAAGGAAAGTAGCCTCGACTATAAGCATCATCAAATCTAAATACCATTGAAATGAAACTACAAAGTCAAACAATCTCTTACGTGGTGTTATTCACAAGAAGCATGACACGTTTTTGGTAAGAACGACATTGTTCAACAAGGTCAACAATCACTTCATCCTTCACACCCTGTAATAACATCCAGAAACATAAAAACCCAAGAACGAATGAATCAGTTATTCTCAGTCATATGGTAGGATAGGAAAACTAAAAAAGAATGGGCAAACCCATACAAGTATTTCAACAAAGAGAGCTAAAACTATGCCAACATGAAGAAATAAATAAAATAACTGACATCAACAATCTACAAATATCTTAAATATTGGTTGCTGCTACTTCCATATTTGCAGTTAAGGAAAGTTTAATAAGAGGTAAAATTGGAAGGAAGGAAAGTAGTGAGAGAATTATGTTTAGGACTTTGGGACTTGTGGTTATTTGGTTGGAGGAAAAAGAGGTGACTTCCTTCTGACTAAACATTTTGTCCAGATTGCTCTATTTTGAAAAACTAAGGGTGTATTTGTTTCGAGTCTTATTTGGATTCAATAGACTCAAATTTGGATTCGAATATCAAGAATCCTTTGGATACGTATTTATTTACTCCAAAATCCGAATCCTTTGAGTATCAAGAATCCAAGTTTTCAGAATTCTCATCCCCTAAACTTTTGATACTTGGATATCTCTGCTACAGTAAAAACTAAAACTCTCTCTCCTATATTTGAGGAAAAAAAATCATAACTTCTTCATTTGATATCCAATTGAGATGATTCTTTTTTCATTGTGTTCCTAGTGAAGAGAAGAATAAATTAAGATTTATATTACATATTTTTTAGATCATTAACATTAATATTTTATTAGATTTATTAATAAATCACAAACTATTTTCACTACTTCCCCAAACACAAATTCCTATTTTATTCTATACTTCCATTAAAACCTAAATACACATCCAAACACCAATTCGGATAACAATTCAAATCACTAACTCAAATCCTAATTTAAATCACACTAACTTATATCAAATCACTAATTCGAATCCATTTACCAAACGGACCCAAAATTTCTTCTAAAGATATAGAAAGAAACTATTTATCATGTTCTTCAAATTTCCTACAATTTTAAAATTAAACAATTTCAAAATTATATTATAAGATTACTCTAGAAATAAGCAAACAGGAAAAGCACATCCCCTGCCTCTAAAATAAGTATTTTTAAGAAGCTTCCAAATAAAATAGATATTCATCAAAAATTCAGAAAGGGCTATGAAATATATTACCTCAGAATTCTTCGGATCCAATGCACCAAGCATATCCGTCAAGACATCTGCTAGTCCTTGAGCATTTTTAATCTCTGGCAAGCTGATTATATAAAATTTTATTTCAGGAGTCTAGCATAGATAAACTAAAAGCAAAAGAAACTTTCAAGACATCGGATGTTTCTGGTTTAACTATGTAGACATATCATTCTTCCAAGGATAGGGTCATATGATATCATAAATGACACTCATAATATTACAAAAAGGAACTGCAAAATAGAGTGGAAGTTCTGATGGAAGGGATTTTGCACGTTTATCAAAAAACTTCAAAGGGTAGCAGCAAAGAAATTTTAAACGAGGATGGTTGTGGTGTATTGATTAAGGTATTAAACTTGGTGGTTGTCTTTCCGTGGTGAAAGTAAAGACTTCAATAAAATAGCATTGCTAGAAAGTTGAAAGTACAATCTTCAATCAAATAGAATTCCTATCAGGTTCTAAAGCATGTTGTTTTCTGGTTATGTGATCAGGTTTGGTAGTCTTACCAAACTTTTCTTAACAAGCCATTTACTTTAAAAGTTAGCAAATCGCAAAATTATTTATTTGAACACCCCGTATTCAAGTGACAGTTGTGTATGTTAGGTGCAGAAAGGAGGCCTTTCGCAGATAAGAATTGGAAACCTCAAAAGAAAACAGTTGAGACAATACCTGAGGCCAGAAGCATCGGATTGTAGAGAGGCCTGGATAGCAGCATCATTGTATTCTGTATCAGGCGGAATGATTGGTTGGGTTTGAGGTGGAGTAAACAATGGCACGCTGTTCTCTGCTCGAGGTGGAAATTCAACTCCAGCAGCCTGTGAACAAAAAAAGCAGATAAAAGAATAAACACAACATGTACTGGAGCATCAAGGGAAACACCAAAGCATCTACTTCGGCAAACAAGAAACAATTTAATACAAAAAACTAACATTCACATCCGAACAACAAGTCGAACACAAGATACATGCATAAATTTAGAAATCAACATAAACCAAAACTTTAACCTGAATGCTTAGCTCAGGCAGACCTAAAGAGATCTTTTTAGACAATAACATGGCTGCTTTTCCAGCTTAACTTACTAAACTAGCACATGATAAGCCAAATAATTACCCTCAGCTCATTATATGCTGCGTAGTACTGGGGATATCTTCCCATAGGTCCCCCAAAAGCTTCTTGCCATGTGTCTATTAAGATTAGAATCTTTTCCCTCACATTCAAGTCTGGCTGCAAAATTTAGACCAATACATTGGGTGAAAAGTTAGTATCTCAGAAAGGCACAAGGGAGAATTATGAGAAACGAAACAGATATGGTCATTTAAAAAAAAAAAAAAAAAACAGGATACCTTCTTCTTTACTATTTTAACCATTTCATGTAAGATGTCACGCTCAATGATCAGCTGAAAAACATTCTCACCGCAGTTTTTGCTGATAGTTTCCAAAGCCTAGACCGAAGTACCAAAAAAAGGAGTACATCACAGTTGATTTATATTTGTTTCTTTTAAAACCTTAAAAGGACAACATAAAAGCAAAAGGTGATACATAGGAATTGACTTTATAGGCATGTTCAGCCATAGCAAACTCATTTCAAAGAAGAAAATTAAACATAAAGCATATGACATATCAAGAAAATCCAAAGAAAAGAAATACTAACGAAAAGAGCTAGAAGCTGGATCTTCGGATTTTTACTGCCAAGTCGCTTCTTGAGTATCTTCAAGGCATCTTTTGCTTGCCTGCAATTTAATTTTGATTCAAGGGCGCAAATCAATACAAGAGCGTATTAACAAACAAAATAGCAAAACTAATTCTAATGTGAAGAAATGAACAGAAAAGGAGATAAATACAAGCATTCCATTTCCATCAAAAGGATATACAAAGGAAAAAAAATGCAGTTATACCCAGGGTCCATGTTAATAATATCGCACAATTCAATGTTTACTGCCCAGTCTGGAGCAATCAGCATATCACTAGTCGCCCTCTCGGCACATGCTGCAGCATTATTCGCCATGTCTCTTGCCCTTCCAGTCAAGTAAATCTCTTGTCCTCGAATTCAAAATTTCCTAGCAACACAATCGATCCACAAATTCAATTATACCAATATAGTCCACAAACATCAAACAAAATTCTAACTACAACAGGCAACAACATATGCTGTGAATAGTTAATAATTTTTGTCCAACAATTTCTAAATTTGTACAATGTAAAACTGTTCATTGACCCACTAAGACCAAAAAAATAGAACAACAAAATTTAAAATGTAGATTATTCATTGACCCACTAAGAAAATAAAAAAGGGCTTCAACAAAACTTGGAGATAGACATCATGAAACACAAAAGAACTTTACTTTCCTCACCTTGCAAACAAACAATCCACAAAATATTAAAATCCCAAAAGGAAAAAGCACAAAATACAAATACAAATACAAATGATAACAAAAATTCACAACGGGAATTTCACAAACGCATACACCAGTTAATCAAGAAAAACCAAAGAAGAATCTTTTACTCCACTTTACAGGCAAAAAATATGTCAGATCATAAATACAATTCAAGAAACATCAAACTAAACGCAAAAATGAGTAAAAATCCAAACCCATCTCGCAAAAACCCAATCTCTATACACAGCTTTAAAATTAGGAACAGAAATGGAATCTAATCATATGAACACGAGAGAAATTTAACCCAAATACAAAATTCAACCTAAAAAGTGAACTAAACGAAGAGAATTGGAATCAGAACTAAACAATTTCAGTATCATGAATTGATGATCTAAAGAGAAGCTTTTTACCCGTGAAAAACCCAGAAGAGGATTAGGATCAGAAGTCAGAGAGGGGATTTTCAAACGCCGAGTGTATTATGAGAGGGGTGTTTTGAGAAGAAACGACTTTCCAGAGAGAAACTAGAAAAAACAAAAACAAAAAATAATAAAAAAAAAGGTTTGTTTTACTATTGGGTTTTCTTTCTTTCTTCCTTTTTTTTTTTTTTTTTTTGTTTCCTTCCTTTCCTTCTCGTGGGGGTTTGTTGGTTTGGTTTGGTGGCAATCTGTACCTTTTGCGTCAGCTTCTGCCGCTTGGAATCAACTTTTTGGACTTTCATTTTCCGCCTCTATACATATATATTACACGTTTGTTCCATAATAATTAATTTATTTCAATATTATTATTTGGAAAATCCTTGTTAGTGGGTACAAAAATTATATACGCGTAGTGTGTAAATTTGGACAGTCTGATATATACACACACACATATTTTTGTGTCGTATCATGAAATACTCCTTCACTTTGGCAGAAAAAGAACCATGAATGACAAGTTACATCCTCAATTTAGTAGAACAATTGGGTAATCATTATAAATTTGGTTAAAAAAAAAGGTGGTATCTTTAATGTCGAGATTGTAACTTTATCTTAATTTTTAAATCAATTTTTACTCTTTATTGTTCATTGATCAAGTATTTTAGAAAATATCAAATTAATTAGTACAGGAAATTTATCTCTTTTCGTCAGAAAATATATTTACCAACTCTGTTTTTGTGCTCCAAGCTAATTATCTCTTGACCATGGCTAAATCGGCTAGTTCCACCATCTTCTTCTTTTTGATCTCCTTTTAAAAAAAAAAGTAAAATTAACATTTTGATGTCTCATTGAACATAATGCTTTTATTATATTGAAATATAAGCATCAACAAATATATGTTACGTACATGTTATTTTTCTGGTGGGAAAAAAAAAACTTTAAGTCTCTAGATTTATAAGGAAAAAATGATTTTCAGATATCTAACAGAGTTTATGCCACACTTAATAACCTTTAAAGAAAAAATTTCATATTGTGTCATATTTTAAAAAGTTGAGTTTATATATGTCACACACAAAATTTATATAATATTATTATTCATATTACATATTATATTATGATGCAAATAAATATATATAATATTTATAAAAAATAAACCTCTAGTTTAAAAAAAAAAGATTGTAGTTAATATCTTTGACTTTTTCATTAGAGTTAGGACTTAAAATAATAATCTCAGCCGTAAACAGGTAGGACGTACTGATGGGTTCCCACTAAGAAGAAGAAAGTCAGGCGTATTGCGCTGAATTTTTTGGTAGCTGATTCTGGAAACCTTGGAAAGTCAAACGCAACTTGGGCCTTTGCCCAGGAGCTCCCTGTTTGGGTTGACTAGGTCAAGGTCATTGTCCCAAATCCATCTTGTTCAAAGCAATTAGTCTACGGCACTTTAGAAAAATAATAGTGCACAAAATCATATTAGGTCAGAATTAAACAAAGATCCAATTTTAGAAATCTATTAATATTCTTGTAACGCCCTTAAATTTTATAGTAAAGTTAGTTATGTTAAGTTAAATTATTAAGTATGTCAGCGTAATATTTGTCGTTAATTTTAGTCATTTGAAGATTTCATTGCAGTTGTTAAATTTAAAAATTTGATTTTTCGTTTTAAAATAACAAATGATATTTTTATCCCATATTTTTCTCATAATTTCAAAAATGTCCTTGACCCCTTTTATTTCTCTCACTTTTCTCTCTCTTCCTCAATTTTTTTTTTCTTTTCTTTCCCTTTTCTTTCACGTTCTCAACTCTCTCTCTTTCTCTCTTCCCCGTCTCTTTCATCTCTCTCTCTGTGCAAATCTCTCTTTCCCTTTTCTTTGCAAAAATTTTCAATCCTAAGCTTCATTCTCTTTGATTTGAAGCCAAGAAACAAGATTGAAGCCAAAAATCCTCGTCAAAAAATTTAATTTGAAGCTAGCCCTTTTTCTCTCCAAAATTTTGATTTTTGTTTTAAATCTTTGATATATTTTGCAATCTGAACTTTGGTGAGCTTAGATAATGTTTAATATAAGATTATAGGACTTGTTTTATTATGGATTTAAGCTTTGTTTGGACAAAAAACAACTTAATTAAGTTTTTGCATTTTTTTTTATTTTTAAATCAAAGGTAAAATTGAGTTTAAACTTAGGAAAAATTGTTTAAATCTGTTCTATTATGTTTTTTTAAGCTTTCTATATAATTTTTATGCTTTGAGGTTGAGAAAACAGGTTTTAATTTGAATTTTTAAGCTTGGGTAAGTCGAGACTCGAAGTCTCCGGTCCTCAGATTTTGTCAGTTCGGCCTGCCGAACTTGATCTTCGGTAGGCCAGATTCATGAGTTTGGCAAACCGGATTCATATCATTGGCAAGTCGAACTCAAGCCAGTTCGGTAGGCCGAACTCTGCAGGTTCAGTAGGCCGATCCAGGATATTCGGCAGGTCGACTGTGGACTTGAAAAATTGTATTTTTCTTTCAATTTTTAATGTTTAATGATTCCAAAATGTTTTAAAAAAAGGATTATGATTTTGGGTTATGATTATTTTGAGTAAAAAAGACACACTGATAATTAAATTTATATAATGATATTTGTTAAAAGTAATTTCTGATTTTCAATATATTTTTCAAGATTTTGAACGTATATAGAGCATGCGTTAAATTTTATTTGGAGCTTACGTTATTGGAATTTCAAATGAGGTAGGATATTTTCTATCCATTTCTTTGGCAGCCCCTTTTAAATTGTTTTGGCTAAAGTTTCTTTCCTAAATGTTTTCTTTTAAGAATAATTTCTATCTTTGATTTTGAAGAATAGTATTTTGATATTCCTTTCGGATTTTTCAAAACCCGTACGATGACCTTTTATCAAATTTCTTACACGTAAGTATTTATTTATTTTTGTCAATATCTTTAGATTTGTTTACGAATGATATTTTTATCTATGATTATTGTTTTTAAACAAATTGTTTTTAATTAATTATCCTACTGAACCTTCCGCTCATGTTTTCCTATTTTTAAAAATTTCCCCTTCTAGGTTTAAAGAGGAAGGAAGGTCCTAGGATTAAAACCTGGCTCTTGAGATTGAAATAGTATTTTCTCGGGACTATGGTATGACACGTACACTATACGACTAGTTCCAATGTTGTCGTTTACATTAAATACATATTCTGATATATTCTGTAAATGATGATTTACAGTGATTTCGCTATTATTATTATTATTCGTATTTTATGATGCCGTTTTAGTCTTTGTGAGTCCCAACACTTGTTTAATTTCAAAGACGATAATTTACGATGATTTTCAATGATTTCATATTATTAAGATTATGATTTATTAATTATCTACCTACCCACCTTCGTGGTAAGCATCCATTTGATGGCGGATGATAATAAGATCGAGGCCCCACCTTCGTGGCATTCACGTGATGGTGACCGCCGATGATATTTATTTATTTTCTACATATATATTTTTTTACTTTTTTCTTTATTTACCTTGATTTTCATCTTCTTTATCCAAAACTTATTGACCCCTTCCCCAGGGCGAGACAATTCTTTACGTAAAGATTAGAGAAACCTAGCAAACTAAGTTATCACCCACTACATAATTCATTCTATATCCCTATTATATCTTTAATCTTCTAAAAATATTAGGGTCCGTTTGGAAAATAGATTCGAATTAGTAATTTAATTTGAGTTAGTATCATTTGAATTAGAATTTAAGTTAATGATTTGAATTGTTATTCTAATTGATGTTTGGATGTGTATTTAAGTTTTAATCTAAGTATGGAATAAAATTAAAATTTGTGTTTGGAGAGATAGTGAAAATAGTTTTTGATTTATTAATAAATCTAATAAAATCTTAATGTGAATAATCTTTAAAAAAAATGCAATATTGCTCTCGGTTTATTCCTCTCTTCATTAAGAACACAGGGAAAAAAGAATCATCTCAATTAGATATCAAATGAAGAAGTTATGATTTTTTTCTCAAATATAGGAGAGAGAATTTTAGTTTTTATTATAGCTATCCAAGTGTCAAAAGTTTAAGGGGAGATAAGAACTTTGAAATCTTAGATTTTTTATATTCAAATGATTCGGATTGTAGGGAAACAAACACATATCTGAATGATTTTTAATACTCAAATCTAAATTTAACTTTATTAAATTTAAAAAATGTATGAAACAAACATACCCTAAAAGTGAGAATGCGTTTTTTACAACTCTTCTCAGCATTGGTAACGATGATACCCTTTTTTAATTTTATTTTTGGCTTCTTTCTTTTTCCCTTTCTCTCTTGTTTTTCTCCTTTTTTACCCTTATTAGTTTCTTCCCTATGTATCCTTTTTTGTTTATTCCCTTTTTTAAATGTGACTTTTATAAACATTATTTTCT
>CAMOHE010053223.1:0-13756 GCA_946598075.1 Artocarpus hirsutus | reverse complement strand
ATGTGTGTGCACAATATGTGGGCCAGTGAGACCCATACTCGTTCCACCCCATATTTAAAGATTTTTATTGTTCTCTTTATTTGTTTAATTACTTTGATGGTCTATTCTTTTTCCCTAATTTATTTTATTCTAATCAAACGATTTTAAAATTATCTTATTTTTATTTATAAATTTAATTCTTAAACTCAATTTTTAACTAAATCTTTATTTAATTAACTTAATTAAACCACCACGTCACCTCCTGTACTCCGGGGCGTGACAGAGTCCTTTTTGGATACAGGAGAAAAAGTCTCCGTATAATTAATACCCTCCCTTTGAGTGAATCCTTTAGCAACAAGTTTTGCCTTATATCTTTCAATGTTGCCTAATGAGTCTTTCTTTGTCTTGAAGACCTATTTGCATCCAATGGCTTTTACACCATCAGGCAACTTGACAAGATCCCAGACCCCATTAGATGACATAGAGTTCATCTCTTCTTTCATGGCATCATACCACAAGTTAGATTCCTTACAACTCATGGCTTGTGAAAACGTTTTTGGATCATTTTCGACTCTAATGTTGTATTTAGACTCTTGTAGATACACAATATAGTCACTAAGAATGGCTGATCGTCTTACTCTAGTAGATCTCCTAAATGCTGGTTTAACATTCTTTTGAGGAGCATGTTGATCAACTGGCTGTTCAACAAGTTCTTGTAACTGTTGTTCAGCTGGATCTACTGCTTCTTGATTAGCAGTCTGTGGAACTTGAATGACTGGCTGTTGTTCAACACGCGTTTGAACTATAGGCATGTCGTGTATAACAATCACTCTATCATATGAAGTGGAAGGCTAAGCATCTGTATAATCTTTCTCTGGAACAGTGTTATAGGATCGATCGCTCCCACTGATCAAGTCATTCTCAAGAAATTTTGCATTCCTTGATTCCACAAACCTAGTAGTATGTGATGGACAATAAAATCTGTATCCCTTAGACCGTTCAACATAACCAACGAAATACCCACTTATGGTCCTTGGGTCTAGCTTCTTTTCTTGTGGATTATAAACTCTTACTTCAGACGGGCATCCCTAAAATACGTATATGTCACAAACTCGGTTTCCAACCTTTCCATAACTCGAATGGTGTCTTTGAGACAGCTTTGGTTGGAACTCGGTTTAATATATACGCAGCCATCTTGAGAGCCTCATCCACAAGGACTTAGGAAGCTTGGAGCTGCTAAGCATACTCCACACCATATCCAACAATGTACGGTTTCTTCTTTCTGCCACACCATTCTAGACTGGAGAACTAGGCATAGTGTACTGGGCAACTATCCCATGTTCTTGAATAAACTTCACAAATGGATCAGGCGCTTGTCCATCTTCGGTGTATCTACCATAGTATTCACCACCTCTATTAGATCTCACTATCTTTATTTGCTTACCACATTGTTTCTCTACTTCTGCCTTAAACACCTTAAAGGCATCTATAGATTCATTTTTGTTATGAAGCAAGTAGAGATACATATATCGTGAGTAATCATCAATAAAAGTAATGAAATACTTTTAACCATGCGCGTCTATGTCTGGACTACAAATATCTATATGTATGATTTCTAATATGTATGAACTCCTCTTGGCACCTTTCTTTGACATATTGGTCTGCTTTCCCTTTATGCAGTCCACACATGTGTCAAAGTCAGTAAAATCTAGAGTATTAAGTACCCCATCATTCACTAATCTCTTTATTCTCTCAATAGAGATATGACCCAATCTACGGTGCCACAACATAGAAGATTCTTCATTCATAACACATCTCTTAATGCTTGCAATATCATGAACATGCATAGAAGTATAAGAAGTTCCATTTTGTAAATTAATTTTGAAAAGACCATTTGACAATGTACCATTTCCAATAAGCTCATATCTATGAAACAAACTAAATATAGTGTCTGAAAAATTAAAGGAAAAACCCAATTGTACAAGCTTTGAAACATAAATTAAATTCCTAGAAAAACTAGGAATATAAAATGTCTTTTCCAACTATAAAACAAAACCACTACTTAAAACTAAACTGCATGTTCTGACTGCTTCCACATGTGAGCGCATCTTGTTGCCTGAATAGATGCACAGCTCACTTCCCACTGGCTTCCTTAGGTTTTGCAACCCCTGCAAGGAATTAGTGACATAGATTGTAGAACTAGAATTAATCCACCATGTGTTATGCTCAACATCAACCATATTAGATTCATAACAAATAAGTGAGAATTGAGTACCTTTTTTATCAAGCCATTCTGATATTTAGGACAATCCTTCCTTATGTGCCCCTTTTTCTTGCAAAAGAAACACCTGGATTCCTTCTTGATATAAGCTTGTATAGGCAGTTTGCCTTTTTCCTTATTCTTGGCTTGCCCCTTATTCTTCCTTTGAGTTGCCAGATGCACACTCTCTCTTGCTTCCATAACAAGCCTTCTTTCTTCCTAAACATACATGGTCATCAATTCATTGATGGACCACTTATCCTTATGTGTGTTGTAGGATATTTTGAAAGGTCATATTGTTGTGGGAGAGTGTTAAGGATGTAGTGCACAAGGAAGGTTTTAGACATCTCAACCTCAAGAGTCTTCAGCTGAGCCGCTATATCCCTCGCTTGCATGATGTGCTCACGTACACCATGAATTTCGGGGAGCTTTATGGATGAAAACTTCATTATTAAGGTGCTTGCCAAAGCTTTGTCTGGTGTAGCAAATTGCTCATCAACTGCCTTCACAAAGCTCGCACATTGTCATATTGCTCTAATGAACCACGTATGCCAGCCGAGATCTTGGTCTTTATGAACATTACGTAGAGGTGATTAGATTGCTCCCATTTTTCATAACGATCAACATCATCCGGTTGGCTGGTCTCCGTAATGGCAGGTGGTTCATCCTTACGGATAGCAAAGTCAATGTCCATTATGCCTAAATGAAGGAGAATTCTCTCCTTCCACACCTTATAGTTATCACCCTTAAGTTCAAGAATGTCACATTGAAAATCAAAGTAATTCAAAGTTTGCAAAGCTGCATAATAAAACATACATGCTTATATTATTAAATTGAGGCTACAATACTTTATGACATGTTTACCAATGTAAATCATGCATTAAAATATGAATCAAATGACATAAAAATTGCCTGTGGGCTAAATTGTTAATTCAAATAGATTCATATATCCTTATGATGACACTGTCAAATTATATTCCCTTCTCTTAATTCCTATGGGTAAATTAAGAAAGATAATTTGATACATCATCCTAACTAATCATATTAAATATAATAAAAATTCCTATGGGATAAAATTTATTATATTACATATGATTAATCACAATTTAATTTCCTTTTACCATATGTGATTTAAACACTTAATATAATTTTGTATAATCAAAGATGTTGTGGCTACTTTTTAATTATTCAAAATTATATACATCACTAGAAATTTATTCTAAAATTTTGCTCATAAATAAATTGCATTTACTTAAAGCAATAAATAAATATGAACAAATAACCCATAATTTATTACCAATTTTTCATTATTTATAGATTAAAATTATACATTCAAAACATAATTTAGCACATTATTGCACAAAATTTAAATGTACTAAATTATTTAACTTAATATTGCATGCATAATTTTAAATCACAAATTATTCATAATGAACACTATATGCACATGAATTTACAAAATTATATCCACACAAATACTGTATAATATTCATAACAAATACCAAAAATTATGAATATTCAAAGTTATGAATTTTTCATAAATTAATTCCATAATATGAAAATTTTCATAAAATATCAAAATTGTGGATATTATGAAAATCTCATAAAATTATAAAACCTGAAATTTTATGAAATTTTCCTCAAAAACAACAATTTATGAAATCTAGAAAAAATTAATTTTTTTTGGGTTTTTATTTTTTATTTTCTACCCTTGAAAACGACATGTCATTTTGGGCAATAAGCTCTAAAACGACATGTCGTTTCATTTACTGAAACTCAGTTTGTTGCCAGTCCAAACGCCATGTCGTTTTGGTCAACAAGGACTGAAATGACATGTCGTTTCTTTGCTGGGAAAACGCCCTTTAATGCTAGAAACGACATGTCATTTTGACTGATCTAAGGCCAAATGACATGTCGTTTTGAGTCGTCTTCAACCTTGAACTGGGTCTTTTTGACCCGGTTGACCTGAATTTTGACTCGGTTTTAGACCCGGTTCGTTTTTCACCATCTGGACACCGTTTTTGATGTTTCAAATTACAAAATTCTTAGAAATCCAATGCCTTAATGATTTCTAACCATAGTTTCAATTAACAAACGCTCCAATCAAAAACCTAAAAAATATTTCTAACCGTGAGACACAGTGTATAATATGTTAGATTTCTCACGCAAGGCAAAGGTCAAATTAGCTCGGATACCAAATGAAAGCTATAATTCGATTCTAACATGTCCAAAAAACAATATGCATATCAGAATTATATAACGGAAGCGTATAAAACATACCTCCTGCCATTGCTCACTGTACAAATGAAGACTCTTGCTTACGTAAATATGGTTTGAGTCTTCTAACACTCAAACACTCTAATTGATGGTGTATGAACTGGAAAAAAGAGTGAGAGGTGATAGGGACGAAAACAATGTGAAATTCAAAAAATAAACTTTTTGTATTTCACTTTTTTCTCTCTCTGTAATGCATCTCCTCCCATCAAGGACAAATATATAGGTAAAAGAAAAATGAGTTACCAGAAGGATTAATTGGGGTTTAATGAAAAATAAATATGAGACCTTAATATTGCAATGGTTCAAATTCTCACAATGAATTCCATTTACTCACAACAATTGAAGAATAAAAACAAAAAAAAAAAAAAAAAACGCTTGGACTATAGATGTGGATATTTTTAGTCGAGTAGGTTGGCAAATTAGAGGGTGAGAGATATTTTTTATTTTTTTAAAATAATGTTAAATGACACTTAAATGGTAATAATTGAGGGTATTTTGACTTTTTAAATATTTTGATTAGGTTAAGGGATTTTTATCTAACTCTTTCAAAAAAATTAGAGGAATACTCTATAATTAGCTTAACCTAGGGAACATTTGTGGCATTTTGAATACCTAGTTAAGAAACATACGATTCACGCATTAGGTTATAATTAACCTTTATAAAATGTAAAATGTGAACGACAATATAAAGAAATCATAAACAAAAGAAAATTTATACTTAATTTTTTTTAAAAAAAAAGTATACATTTATGCAGTTAAAATAAAAAAGTTGCATAAGTCGCATTTTATCATAGAACTACGATGATATAATAATAGGACTATGATGATATAGTATTTACTAAATGTAACATTCAAATATTATAAAACAACAAAATACAACTAATTTTTTTCATACAACTTATAGACTTGCATTTTGCTGCTGATTGAAAAAAGTACTTTGAAAATAATTCGCCAAAAAATAGTTGCAACAGTTTCATCATTTGTTAGGAGAAGAAAAAGTATTAGGAGCAAAATAACACAAAATTTTAATTGAAAGTATGTCAACAGATAAAAAAATAATTTTTTAACTTTTTATTTCAAAACTTTTTTCCCACGACTTATTTTTATCTTGAAGAAGATTTGAGATTAATTAAGTTAGCAATATCTTATAGTTTCATAAACTCATAGTATGTAAAAAAACTTCTTCTATTCATGCATTTTAATGTAACTAAAGAGTTTTTTTTTTTTAAGATAAGTGCAATGTGTATGGCACAAATATGGTAAATAATCTTATATATTTTAATATTTATTTAAAAAAGTTTTAAGCTATAAATTTTTATTTCTTTGCTAAAGGAAGCAATTCACTTAACGAGAGCAATCATGATGTCATTAGGACACAGAAACGAGAGGAAAGACTAAGAGAGAAGAAAGAACGTGAAACTAACTGAAAAAAATGAAATAAAACAAACTTTGATTTAAAAAAGAAGAGCATCAATGCGGTGCATTTTTGGTGACCTGATTAGTTACTTTTATTCACTCTTTTAATATGGTTAAGGAAATCAAGAAATATTTTTAGAATTTTTTAGAAACGTTATTAACTACAAGAATTAGTGGTCTTCCAATATATGTTTGAAATTCTTTATTTGTCTAATTTATTTATGATGATAATGACAAAGATATACCTTGTGCCTTGAATTATGTAAATATTATATATGTTAACAGAAACTACAGAGCTATTATTTAAGAGTAATTCTAGATTCACTTGATTGTTCAATCTTTTTCTCATCTCTTTTTTCTTCTATTGTTACATGTGTATTCTACTTCCCAATAAAAATGCAGCAAAAATATTGACTATTTCATTTTACTTTTTATTATAATTACTTTATAACTATCGTTTTTTCTTTCTTTTTTTTCCCTGAAAAAATTCTTACTGGTGTCTAGACATCTTTGCTTTCTTTACCTTTCCTTCTTCCATCATCGTCCTTTAATCTAAATTCTTCTTCATTAACCTCCAATGCTAAAGAAAAGCAAAGTATTAGAATACAATGATGGGATTGAGAGCATAGTAATTACGTCACGTATTAGAAATAATGATCAGATGACAACTCTGCCACTCTTAATAAGAAGAAGAAGAAAAAAGACTTAACAAGGGTACTTAAGTGAAGTATTAATAAAAAAGTCGCCATTATCTTACAATGACCATTTTATAATACTAAAGACGTGAACAATGGTTGATAATTATGTCTAATTTTTATAGGTAAGCAGAATGACATGTTGAATTTTTATAATATTGTTGTATTTTGCCTTAAAAAATATAGTTCTGTAATATTGTTGAATTATTTATATATTGGTCTAAAATTTTCTTAAAACTTTATAATCCATTTGGTACATGGGTAAAACCATGAAGCAACTGACGTTTGATAAGTAAATTAAAATAATAATTTAGAACAATGAGTATGGTTCAAAATGGGCCGAAACTGTTAGTTTGAGAACTTGATCCCTTTAAATTCTAATTATTTTGAATTATTCTCTATAGTAAAATCTTTCTTATTTTCTTTTTCCTTCTTAAACTATATTTTTAATTTATATTTCAAAACATTAATTTTATGTTGAGATGTTTTATTTTTGGTTCATACTTTTAAATTTCAAATGTTAATTCAAACCCACATTTTAAACTATATAGGTTTACATCCATCAAGTCAAACTACAAAGTTCAAAACCACACCTATTTGAACCATATACCAAACAAACTTCTAGCATCTTCTCTTGATTTATTATTGTCTTCAAAGTTCTTTAGATTATTATTATCTTAAGAGTTTAGTTTAGTTTTTGCAACATTTAAAAAAAAAAAATTAGTGTTGCAAAGGAGACACTAAATTATTTAGAGGTGCATATGAGAAACAAAAACGGAAGGTGTTAAAAGGAAAAAAAAAAGAAAAAAAAAAGAGATATTTAAGTAGAGACAAATTTGACAAAATTGTTTCATTAAAACAGGGAGGAAAAAGTATTTACAAGGACCATTTTTAATATAAAGCTATTTTAGAGGACATCAAAAAAAGTATTCAAGAAGTAGCACATTTGAGAAAAGTTAATTTCTTTATTTTTTTTCAGAGGAAGAAAAAGTTATTTCAAAAAAAGCAAATTAGACAAAGATAAAAATATTGAGGCATTTTAATAAAAAAAAAAGGAGATGATAAATTATGAATGTTTCAATCAAATATATCATGGTTGATTATTACACACATACATTCACACAAACAAATTAGCTAAACATATTTAAAGGAAAAAAATAACTAGAAAATAGAAAATTAATTAGAAGGTACGTATAAAAAAATAGCAGTTGAGAAGCCTGCAGAAAAAAAAAATGGATATACTAAAAGAAAGTGATATACTTTCTATAAAAAACTTACCATGAGACAAGGATGTATTTTTTTCAATACAAATTTCAGGTTCTTTATTAGTCTCATTTGTTTTTCACTATTATTACAAAAGTACTTCTTATGCTTTGAATTATTTAGAAATTTTGATACTACTGTTAAAAATATTAAAAGTTATCATTTAGATATGTGATGTTTATTTGAACTTCACTTTTGGACTCGTTGTTGGTTTGCAAAAAAATAGTTTTACAATGAAACACAAAGAACACGGTGAATTAGCTTTTAAAATTTTTCAAAACCCTTTATTCTTTCCCGTTGAACGAGCTGTTCCGGATGATCAAAGAGTTCCTGAATCACTGATCTTCTTTGCTACTTTTCCCTTCTTAACTTAACTGGTATTTGGGCACCAATTGAATCTTCTAGGACTTCACAATTTTCTTTCCATTAATTTTTATTATGGCTTTCTAGTGATGCGTATTAGATGCCTTAATTCTCCCAAGGGCAAAAAAATATGAAACAAAAAATTAGCAAGAAAAGAACACACAAAATCTATAATCATTCAACCACAACGTGAGAGCTACGTCCACTTTCAGCTATTGAAGAAATTTACTATGACAAAAAAGAAGTTTAAGAGAAAATTATACATCACTCTCTATAAATTTTTCTCTAGCTCATCTCAATTTTCTAGAATTATACATATAAGTCCTAACATGTCCTATTTATAGGAATACACAAAACAAATGGTCAATTTTCCAAAAATAATGTCCTATTAAGGTCTTGCAATTTCTCGATCTAGTGCCGCAACGCTGAGCTCTCAGCCACAAATACTTGAAAAACCTGCCTGCCGTGCCATAGTGCTGGCTTTGCTTCTATCTTCTTTTGTAAAGTTTTGGTTTGGGCCTCCGCTCTGTAATCTTTTGTATAGGGTGATAAATCATATGATGTTAAATTAGGCTCAACATTTCTTAATAGTTAGAGCAAATAAATTCAAATGAAGGCTAAAAAGGTCCAAGTAATTACATTTTTAAGGGTCTGTATAAGACAAAATTATGGTCCATTTAGTTCATAGATTCCAACAAGAATTGAAATTTTTGTGCTTGTGCACGTAGCGTGTTCTAATCGCAAAGCATTGCCACATGTCATCATTTAACTAATTGTGTCATTTTTCTTCAATCATATTCTAAGTTTTCGACAAGCAAGATCTAATTTGATTCAAACTTGATTAATATTCACCTTAATACTTAAGATAAATATCTTTTTTATACATGTCGGTTAAAAAAGAAGTAAATAATCTGTAATATTTATCTTAATCTTAAAACAATATTTTATTCGCAACTGACATCTATTTTGTAGTACAAAATATGTGTGATATAAGCATATCAGTGTTGCATGGAACCGCATATCCAAGTGTGCCAAACAATATCATTTATGCGCCAATTTAATGTAGGGAGATGCACTGGGAGATTTTTCTGTAGTCCGAGGAGACTGATCATCATCTACGAATATTCCATCAATCCATCGTGGAAAATTTTGAATCTAGCAAGATGATCATATAGACATATATGAATAAATCTATAATAATTATTATCAATCAAATTATGCTTATTTTTATAATAGCATAACTATTAAATTTTGATTTGTTTCACTATAGAATCAAAGCAGTACCCCTAGATTAAATTATGGGATGTAATGTTCTTGGATTTTGGTCAACACATCAAAGTGGAAGGTTCTAAATTTAATCTTTGGCCAGATATGATAGGTACTTCTTTTAGTCCTCTATTGTAAGATCTATGACATGTTTCTTTAGAACCATACAATTTCCTAAGATAATAAGCCTTACTTTACAACCGTTTTGTCTATAGTTTTGGGTTTCATTTGAAAGATTGATTTTACGAGTTCGGGCAAGATGAAAAATTTTGTGGAGGATTTGATGACTGTTCTTACGCTTTATATTTATGATAAGCCTCTTAAGGCTCCTCATGTTATTGAGATTACTTAACATCTTTCCCCTCTAGGTTGACTTAAGGTAAATACATATGCTACTGCTTTTGGTAGTCCAGATCTTACTGGTTATGGTGGGTCTTTCTTACTTGTGGAGGTTTTGTTAAGGGCATTCACTGTACTTTTAAAGGCTTGAGTTGGTCACTACTATCCATGTCATTGAGCACGAGTTATGTTGGCCATGACGGCATTTTTAAAAATTATAGAAGTTTTTTAAAGAGTACCTTGCTCTTAATATGCTGATCAAATTTGCTTCCGACGTTAAGATTTATGGCATCGTTGAGGTTGTTTGTGTTATTTGTCGTAATAATTGGAACTCTATTTGATCCCAAAATAATTATTGATTCTCGTGAAGTCACTTTCTATAAAGGTACCTTGGAAGTGTAGATCCTCTTAAGCAACTACTATTTCTCATTCAAGGAAAATTACTTCTCAAGATTCTCATATTTATAGGAAGGTCAATCATGTAGTGGATTGGTTGGACTCTTTCGTAGTTATTAGTGTTGATTCTCATAGGTTGTACTCTTCCTCGGATTTTGCTCAACCTCTAGGTGCTCATGAAGGTTTGGGCCTGCCAGCGTCCTGTTGGTTTGCTTAGGTATTATTATTTATGGATTAAAGAACCGTAGTAGAGTTAAGTGTCATAGTGTTACTGTTGGTTGTTCGCCTTGTGTTACTGGATTGAGTTGTTGTTCGCCTTGTGTTACTGGATTACCGAGGGTTTCATTTTCTCACCCTCGGATTACTGTCGTTAGGAGTTCAGGCTACATAAAGCGTACAGGCATTTTGAAGCAAGGTTTTTATAGGTATTATAGTATTGAATCAGATTCAAAATCTAAAGTAAATTATAAATTTATAATTAATCGGTATACTTTCTTTCCATTATATATAACCATATATATATATATATTATATTATATAATAAGTAAATACCCCATTCTTAAATTTCTTTAAATATTATTTTAAGATTCATCTATATGAAATATGGTTATTATACTTGTGAAGGCGGATTGGCCAAAATCCAAGACTTGACCCCACGTCATATTTCTTATGCTCAACGTGGAGAGCTTTTATTTATAAATAGGGAGGAAAAATTTCAATAAAAAGAGTAAAAATATAGCAAAATAGGATTTTAAAATTTTTCTTAAACTTTCATATTTATTCTTTGGATGCTTATTGACCAACATGCAAGTGTATATAGTTGCAAGTGATAGAGTAATGTATAGAGTTGTCGATCTCACAAGTATTGTATTTAATTTATGTTAAGTATCAAAATTGATTAGTTTTAAAATTATTTAGATGATTAGATAAAGCAACGAATAAAAGAAACTAATAAAAATAACTAAACAAATAGAATAAAGTAATGAAAATGGATAATTAAAATTAATAAAGCATCAATTTCACCATAATAATCCGCGTTAACTTTATTATTAAGTGAGTCTCATAATTCATTAGTAAAGAACTCTTAATTAACCCGATTACCTCTCCTAAGCATTAAATTAAATAATATGCTCAAAAACTGGATTCTAATATCCCTATCCAGAACCAAGTAGTTGACATTCATTGAGTTCGAGTTCTTCTAATAACTATAAAAGAACTATAAATCTTTCAATTTTATAGTCACTTAGGTTGCTTTTCCCATAATCCATACATAAAATTTCCCTTTCTCAAGTGCCAAATTTCAGATACTTAAATTTTCTAATTAATTGGCCAAATAAAGTTGGAAGGCAAAAATAAATCATGAAAAACTACTTAAAATAAATCCACTTCATAATTAGGCAAAATCAAGGTCCAGAAAAACAACTATTCCTTAAGTAAGATTAAACAAACTAAAATCAAGGGCTCATCATTTACAAATCACAAAAAAAAGAGATGAGAATAGAAATGAAAAACCCATCTTAAAGTCGTTGCAATCTCTAAGTTTTTATTCTTCTTCTTCTCGTCTCCTACTTCTTAATCTCCAGATGCTTAATTCCATGATGTTTATTAAAAATAAAACCTAATTCTAAAACTAAAATAAAAACTAAACGAAGTTATTTATTTTTCTTCTCATTTTTTCCCTCTAAGTTTTCTCTCAAAATCCCAAAAAATGGGGATCTGCCCTTCCTTTGTCAGCCACTGTGTAAAAACGGGCCTTCTCTCTAATTCCCCTTTCTCTAAGAAATGGAGCGTCGTCCCTTTTCTTCAAAACCCACGCGTAAAGGAGAGGAAAAGAAATTCAAGTGCAGCAAGCACGGAGCTTCAGGCACGTGGCGCAGCTAATTTGTTGCTGGGTAAGTGAGGTCCCAGTGGTATCACAAAATTGGCGGAGCACGTGGATGCACTGAGATGATCGTGGAGCGTATAACCCAGAAGTGTAAATAGCTGGAGTAGTGAGGGACAGTGGACACGTGGCGGCGTTCGATTGGCTCAGTGTTGTTGCTTCTGGACGTGGTGCTGGTGGGGCGTGTGGTACATCTGTGCATTACATGGGCCGGAGGTTGTTCCAACGGCTGGCGATGCGAGTTCTTTTTCTTTTCTTTCCATGCGAGTGGGCGTCGTTTTGGGTTATTCCAATATTCGAATTCTTTTGCTTTTTGACCCCATTTAATCTCCAAAATTTCATTTAAGCCGGCGCCACCTAATTTAATATACACAATTGAAATAACATAAAATAAATAGAGGAAAATAATAATAATAATAATAATAATAATAAAATTCAAATAAAATAAAAGCAAATGAAATAAAAATCAAATCAAATTAACAAAAATTAAATAAAAAGTAAAATAAATAAATATAAACAAAATTAAATAAAAATGTGAAGAACAGAGAAAAAAATGTACATTTTTGAACATGAATAACTCTATTTTTATAGAATTATCAATGCTCATACAAGTATTGAATAAAACACAAACTTACGAGTTTAACAATAGCTCTAGATAACCAACCACTCCAAAACCTTCAAAGTTTCCTTGCTATTATCCTTCTTATGGATCAACTGGTATGTGGACAATGATGAGATTTCTTGAAAACTCTTTGTAGTATACCGGTCAACTTTTCTTAGCAGAGATTTCTTAAAACTCTAAAGGGGAGAGCAATTAAGAACACTAAATGGATGCCAGATAAAAGTCTATAGAAAATAAAGCCTCTGAGGTCTATTTATATATACATCGATGCTTGGAACTTGGAGCAGAATTCCACAAAGATCATGCTAAGGATCGTGCCTACTTTTCGGTTGGTGGGTGTGATTTCACTCCTTTAGTGACAGAGTGACATGTATCACAACTATCTTCAACAGTATAATCTTGTAACCATTGGTATTTGCCTAAGATTTGATTTTGGTTCAAAATTGAGAAATTATTTATTTTATCTTTTAAAATAAATATCTTTCATGATTTTCTCAATTATTTATAATGTCTAATGAAATAAATAATTATTATATAGTATCTATTTAAACTTTTGAAAAAGACATTTTTCTACACCGAGATTACAAATAGATAACATGAAAATCATGTGATATACTTGAATTATACAACCCTAGAGTTGGCATTACATGTACTCCTAGGGGGCTTTTGGTATGCATTAATCAGTAGGAATCATTTTCTTGAGAAAATGATGGTACGAAATATAATTCTCAAGAACCAAGATTATCACGTTTGGTTATACATGGGAATCTTCTATTAGATTTCTAAAAATAATATATTATTGTGTCTGGTTGTACATAGAAATCTCGTATAATTGACAAAATAATTTATAGTATTAACATTAAATGTATCAATATAATATATTAGTACTAATATTAAATAATAATAATATAAATATAAATAATAAAATAATATTATATATAATTTAACATTAATATTACTATGAATATTTAATGTTATTAATATCATTATTATTAAAT
>CAMOHE010053222.1:0-24785 GCA_946598075.1 Artocarpus hirsutus | reverse complement strand
CCATTGTTACTTTCTGTGACTGTATTAAGATTTGTTGAGGGTTGAAAATGATGATGATGACAGTTGTATATTATTAAAATTTAAGGTGCTACATTAAACTGTGGTTATTTATTTGTTTATGTTTTTATTTTAATTTGAGAGTTTTTATTTAAGTCCCAGGCAAATTACTTTGATGATTTATATTTATTTTCTAATCTTTATTTTATTTAATAAAAACGGTTAACCCCTACTTAAGGGCGTTACAAAACGTAAACAATACTTAAGAGTAACAAAATCTTATTTTTGTCCTTACAGGTGACCCATATGCGAATCACGTGAGCTTAATTTTGTCTACTTAAATGAAAAATAGGTAAACATGAAAAATATGAGGAGGATTAAAGCAAGAGTAAAGTGATGATTTTTAAAGTTCAAGGGCAAAGTGGAGAGTTTTGAAGGTTCAAGAGTAAAGTGGCAATTTTTAAATTTCAGAGTGTAAAATAAAGGAGACCTTAAAGTTTATGAGCTATTAGTATTAATAACCATAAAAGTACTGTAGCATGAGAGAGTTTTACATATTTGAGTCCAAACTGATAAGTTTTAGTTGATTTTGCCAAACACAAGCTTAGATTTAGTACATAGATCCATACCTCTTATCATGTCAACAATTGATTTTGACATTTAAAATGATTTTATTTTTTTATTTGAGGATATTTAGAAAATTCTTACGTCAAAATTGAAAGTTGACCAAGAAAAGTTATAAATGCGTGCATTATGAAAATATATAATATGAACAAAATTATAGTGCTTAAATAGACCTAAAACACAACGTATAAAAAAGATAAATAACTCTTTTAAAGTTAACTTATAGTTTTTTTGTTTGAATTATGTGATTAGGTAGGAAAAAGAAAAACTTGAATGATGAAACACATTTTTTAACCGTTGAATTAAATCAAAATGATATAAGATTAATTTAAGTGTTACAGTTTAATTGAACAAGATTTGGAACGAAGTCATTATTTTATTTCAGTGAGAGCATTGATAATGCAAAATTTTTATTTCTTATAATTGTCAAATTTTTTTGGTCCTGACAATTTTTTTTTTCATAAATGTTATTAATGTTAACTATAAATTAAATTTTAAAAAACTATTTAGTATAACACAATATATTTACCAGGCCCTTGAATTATAATTATTTATAAAGCATCCTATTTAGTTTTTTTTTTGTTTACATTTTACTATATTACTTTCAGGAATCAAAAGAAAATGATGATAGATAAGAAAGAGAGTGAGAAGATGACAAAGCTATTGGATATAATGATTGTCAAGTTCTTTTTGTTGTATTTTATATGTTTTATGTACTTTGTGATGAAATAAATTATATTTTATGATATATTTATAATTTTTCTTTTAGTTAATCATTTTTTTTCATTCAAGGAATTTTATTCCTATAGCTATTCTTATTGTCAAAATAACATGACACTTGTCCACAAAAAGCATATTAAAACAATGCTCCCTACATTTAATTGTATTAAGTTAGATATTAAATGACAAAAATATCCAATTATATCAAGCATTAAATTCATCAAAATCCTATTATATAAATCCATCTTTTAAATAAAAAATAGAAAGATCAATCAAATCATATATTTGAGAATTTAACGTTCATTTTGAGTTTCTGAGGAACCCAAACATTCTAAAAGTATAAAATACCTAAAATATGGATGTTCTTCTTTTTCATTCCTGTTCTTGTGAACTCTTTTATATAAAGAGCGTATAATTACAATTTAAATTACAATGATTGATAATCAACACTAACCCATTAAAAACAAGTAGGATAACATAAAAAAAGGAACAACTCCCTTATAAGAAAAGAGAGAAACAACTAAAAACACTTATTCTAATTATTTTATTTTACAAAAAAAAAACTAAAAACAAATAATAAATAAATTAAAAATAATAATTTATCCTAAAATTAAACAAATTTTTAGAAAAATTAGTTGGTTTGGTAAGACCATTTAAGAGTTGGAATTTAAACCGCAACCACCTTTAAAAAAGAATTTAGAGAAAATCACATGTATGTCACATTTTTAAAAAATGAATTTATTTATGCCCACACTTAAAAAAATTATGCTACACTATTACTTATAATACTTGTTCAAATTATGTTATATTTAAATATACATGATGTTTATAAAAAAATACATTTCAAAAGATGATGTTTATAAAAAGTTCTAAAAAATTATGATTTAAATTATAATTTGTGTTTTGAAATAGCTCAAACTAACTTTTTTTAATCTAAACATTTGTTCAAACGGAGATGTTGATTCAAACTATAATAATTTAAATCTTGTGTTCGAATTTAGGTTGCAAAAGGTCATATAAATATGAATTCTTCGAAACTAGAACTTAAACACTTAGCATCTAATAACTGAACTTAGAAAAAAAATAAAAACGAAGCCTATATTTTTTTTTTGAAAAGCAAACGGGCTATATATTTGAGGTAACATCTCGGTTTTCAGTGAGAGAAAGTTAAAAAGAAAAAAAAGTCCTAGGGCACACCATTGACATCCCCAGCCATCGGCCAACTATCCGATTTCCCTGTGCGAAGCGATCCATCCTCCGAGCAGAGCAGTCAGCGGAGCAATTGTGCTCTTTTGTTGCGAAAGAAAGCCCCGATTGCAGGTGCCTTTCCGCTCCTCTCGAGCTGATTTCAAGCCATCTGTAAGTCAAGCTCCTCCTCCATGGTTGGTTTTCTGTTTGTATTTTTTTTTTTTTTTTGTTTTTGATATTTTCTGTTTGTAATTGTTTGATTTTGGGATTTTGTGGTGGAAAAGCGGAGCCTTGTCTTTGAGGAGGAGATGTGAACTTACGTCCATGTTATAGTCGTTTATTTCCATTTGCTTCTATCAATGTGATGGGATGAGAATTGGGCTTTCATTGATCTTACAAATCTCAAAGTGGGTTGCTTTCGAATGGAAACCTTAGCTGTTTTGGGCTATAAAAGTTGTGGTAGAGTTTCCCAATGTCGGTAATTTTGTGGTTATTACAATTTGCTAGATGGGTTGCCTAGACCGATGAGATTGAGACATTAAGGAGTGGGAATAATGGAGTGGAGATATAAACAGGCCTATTTGGGGACAAGAGAAAATAGTAGTGCCAAGGAGCAAGAGATTTTCGTTAACATTACGCCTGGGCTTGCGGTTGTTACATTCGGAGCTTGCGGTTGTTGACCATAAGAATGAAAAGACCTCCTAGTGCGTTTGAATTTGAAGTTGGGTTTATAGATTATTAAATTTTTGTGTTTGAAATTTCGATTTGAAGTTTATGTTATGGAATAGAAGTCGTGGGTTTGTTTTATTGTGGAATTTGTTGATATTTGATTGATGTTTTTGGAGTTTCTTTGGTTGTTGAAAACTGCTTAGTGATTTTTGGTTGATATTGGTGAAAATTTCTATTTTTATTAGTTTGTGTGTTTAACACTTTGTGATTCTTTGTTGATTATTTTACTGTTTTTGAAAGATTGATATTATTTGATTTGTTTGATGTTTGTTGTAAATTGGGTTGTGTGATTAGTTGGATTTTGTTAGAAGTTCATATTTGTAAGATTTGTGAAATTAGATTGTATTTGCTGGAATATGGTATTTTTATGGTGTTGTAAAATGTTTGATTTTTGTGATTTTTTATGTTGAGATTTGCAATATCGCCACAACATTTGACAATGTACCTTTTATCTTCATATTTGACTTTCTTTGGACTATGTAATCTTCCTCTTCATATTTTATCTTATTTGGGACTATTTAACTGTTAGATATATGTTGTGATATACTTTGCACTATATAATGCTTCTTGACATACTTTGGTTTTAGATATGTTTCTATATAGCATGCTACTTTAGTGGATGGAGAACGAGAACATTCTTGGTCTTTTCTAATATTACAGGTATAAATAGTCCAACAATATTACCATTGAAAAGGTTCTATTAGAAATGAAGAAAAAAGGAACAAGAAAAACAATTTTTTGATGTAAGGAGGGGAATTTTGGACATTTAAAAAGGCATTTAAAAGTCAAACTAGGGTTTCTTTCACAGTGAGCTAACGGAGGGAGGAGGTGTCTCGTTAAATTTTTTGAAAGGTCAAGGGTTGTTGACTTATTTTATTTTGATTAAGAGAGTGCCTTTTTTCGGCATAACACAGGGCGTGTAGGTGTAAGAAGTCCTTCATTTGAGGCTTATGCTTTCACTTACACGTAGCCTCAATTAGACAGAACACCTCGGTTCATGATTTTGCCTTTTAAACTATGGTTTTGGATCTTGGAGAATTTTGCTGTGTTGTAAAGTTTGGAGCTCTGATTCTATTCATGTGCTGAATCTATGATTGATTTGCTTCTTTTTTTGGGGTTTTTTTTTTTCTTTCTTTCTTTCTTTCTTTTTTTTGAGAAGTTTGGGGTTGAATTTTGAATTGTTTAAGTAATCAATTTGTGGGGTATTGTGCAGAGATTATAAAGAGTGAAGAAGAAGAAGGTGCAGCAGCAATAAGTAATGGCGGATTTAGAAAATTTGCTGCTGGAGGCAGCAGGAAGAACCAGTTCAGCTGGGCGAAACCGGCACTCACTGCCACCATCTAGAAGACGACGTGAGGGTTCATTTTCCGATGGGGGAAGTGACTCTAGGGATGATGACTCTGATGATGATCGTGGTTATGCAAATAGGAAGCCCTCTGGATCACAAGTTCCTTTGAAGAAGAGGTTGGACCCTATTGAAATGGATGATGACCAGGGCAGTGAGGAGGAAGGTGATGATGATCGAGGTACTGATCGCGAGGGTGACAGTGATGAATCGGATGTCGGTAGTGATCTTTACAAGGATGAAGATGATAGAAGAAAGCTTGCTGAGATGACTGAACTTCAAAGAGAGATGATTTTGCTAGATAGAGCATCTAAGAAAGAGGATAAGAATTTGAAGGAGAAGTTGAGACCAAAGTGGGACAACAAAGGGAAGGCCACACAGTCTAGAAAGGAGACTCCTCCTCTTCCATCCTCTCGAGTGCGCTCGTCTGCTAGATCTGCAGACAGGGCAGCTGCCAAGGATGATGCACTGAATGAGTTACGAGCCAAACGTCTGAAGCAGCAAGACCCGGAGGCTCACCGTAAATTAAAAGATGCATCCAAAGGAAGTTCTGGCAGTCGGAACTTATTGCATAACAAAAGGAAATCATATACTGCAAGAAGCCTGAGTAGTTCTAGTGCCAGTGACAGTGAAAGTGCGTCTCACAGTGAAGATGAGGGGTCTACAGGAGATGGCGGAATGATTGACAGTGATGATGATAGAGGAATTCCAGGGTCTGAGGGGCTTACATTCGAAGATATAAAAGAAGTTACTATCCGGAGATCAAAACTTGCAAAATGGTTTATGGAACCATTCTTTGAAGAGTTAATTGTGGGTTGCTTCGTGAGGGTTGGTATTGGGAGGTCAAAGTCTGGGCCTATCTACAGGCTTTGCATGGTTAGGAATGTTGACGCAACAGACCCTGACCGACAGTACAAACTAGATAATAAAATCACCCATAAGTATCTGAATGTTGTTTGGGGCAATGAAAACTCTGCGGCAAGGTGGCAGATGGCAATGGTTTCTGACTCTGTACCAAATGAGGAGGAGTTCAAGCAGTGGGTCAGGGAGGTGGAGCGAAGTGGTGGTCGGATGCCAACCAAACATGATATTTTGGACAAGAAGGAAGCAATTAAAAAAACCAATACTTATGTTTATTCAGCAGCTACCGTAAAGCAAATGTTACAGGAGAAAAAATCTGCTTCAGCAAGGCCGTTAAACATTGCGCTCGAGAAGGACCGGCTGAGGAGGGAGTTGGAAGTTGCACAAAGCAAGAATGATGAGGTGGAGGTGGAGAGGATCAAGACAAGACTACAGGAATTAGAGGCATCCCGGAAGGCAAAGGGGGCCGATGCCAAGGCTATTAGGTTGGCTGAGATGAATAGAAAGAACAGGGTTGAGAACTTCAAAAATGCATCTGAACTCAAACCTGTGAATACGGGCTTGAAAGCTGGGGAGGCTGGTTATGATCCATTTTCAAGAAGATGGACCAGGTCAAGAAATTATTATGTTTCAAAGCCTGGCGAGGCAAAAGGGGATGCCGGGGCAAATTCTGCAAATAATGGTGCATCTGCGGATGCAGAAAATAATGGGGGAAGGGGCATGGTAGCAGCGGAGGCTGGCATGGCGGCTACTGCGGCAGCCTTGGAAGCTGCAGCGGATGCTGGGAAGTTGGTTGATACAAGTGCGCCTGTGGATCAAGGGACGGTGTCAAATATGCTACACAATTTTGAGCTGCCAATCTCGTTGTCTGTGCTTCAGAAGTTTGGTGGACCACAGGGAGCTCAGGCAGGATTCATGGCGAGGAAACAACGAATAGAAGCTACAGTAGGATGTTGTGTACCAGAGAATGATGGGAGGAGGCATGCACTGACGTTGACGGTTAGTGACTACAAAAGAAGAAGAGGGCTTCTTTAAAAGGAAGTTCTGCAAGTGCCAAGGAACACTATCTTATGGAGGTATTGGAATCATCACCGGCTTTTCTGAATCAAATTTGAAGGTATGGAGCTGGTTGAATGTTAACCTTATAGTCTGAGAGTAAAGCTGTAATATTATTGTGCCCTCGTACAAGTCGTCTTACACTTGTATGGGGTAGTAGAGTGTTAGTATTACATGGCGTTTCTGGAATTTGCGTCCCCTGATGTGAGTACCGAGACATACTCTACAATGTATTTTATATCCCATTTTAACAGGCTATTTCATCACAAGGATTCTACATACTTTGTGTCCGTGGTTATACTTTGAATAATTTGCGAGAACGCATAGTTTAACATCAGTTCTCTTTTTCTTTTCACAAGTAGAGAAAGTTTTACTTCAGTCTTGCGTTTCAACCAGCACAATAAAATAAAGTCTTACATCATTCTTGAGTTTCAACCATCACAATTAAACTATGTTTTAATGGTTAGCAAAACTGATCCCGGATTCGGTACTTGTTTTGATTTATTTACTTCGAGTAAATGGCTAGTTTTTTCTGTGTTTTGCAACGAGGGAATTGGGAGTTCGAAGTTGACAGGACATGGAGCTTGTTTGGTAATCTTATCACCTTAATAAATGTGAAGGTCAGTGGCAGTTGGGGAAGTTAAAAATATATGCTGCTTGTGTTGTATGCTTTATTTATCAGAATCTTCATCTATCTGTAGGGAATTAGTCCGTAGAGGAATGTAGTTGTATTCTCTTTCTTACTCTTTTTTACGCATTCTATTTAGAGTCTGGTATATGAAATCTACTAATATGATAAATTATTATTTAGGCAGAAAATAAAAAATGGAAAATGACCTTTGATGGAAAATGAGTATAGTAAAATGAAAACAAGATTGTTTCATTGGCTTAACGGCTTTATATGTGTGTGTGAGAATATGGAAAATTCGTTTGTAATAGTTATATTTCTAATACAAGTTTGTTTTGATGATATAGCTTTATGCGAATTCAATCTTAATAATTTTCATAAATTTCTTTGGTCAATTAACAATCTACTACAATCATTTGATTCCTATCACGTGATTAATAATAACAGTACCTATTGACAAAGTACTTATTAAAACTAAGTGAGAGTCAGTAGTATTTAGTAAATATAAATAAATTTTACAATATTGTTTCAAATCCTTTAGGACAATGCTCATGGGTCTTTAGAATAAAACAAAACTTGAATATATTTAAAATACTAATCCACAGTTTAGTGTAGAACCAAATATTAAAAATATAACCATCATTATCATTATTATACAGTTCCTAATCAATATATAATTTAATACAGCCAACACTACACTTTATGAGTCTTATATGATCAAATGAAAATAATAAAACTAAAAGAAACTCCAATACGTCTCGACAACGTTGTCGTTTACTCCTTGTCAGATAACTTACACTAGACTTCACCTGAGAGGTAAAAATCGTAGGAATGAGCATCAACATGCCCAGTAGGAAGACCATTGCTCATCTTTAGGTTTTAGTATGTACCGTATTAACACTTGCATGGTTCATCTATTATGCAACATAATATTATTTAGTTTATAACAATTTCATTATGTTCATATATGGTGAATACCAATAAATAAACCTTACCATGTTTCTATAATATAAAATATAATTCATAATTAAATAATATGTTTTTTGGTATCCACAACAAAGTTGAGAATCATGTCTCTCTACTCAATGTCACCCTCGAAGGGCACGCTTGACAACTCAAACCAAACAATATGAGAGTTGTTAGGTGAGAAGCCATTGAGTCACAGGACCTCATCAAAACGTTTCATATATAGTGCGTTCTAGGACTTTCGACCAAAGAAAACACTGATGCCTCGCCCTATTTGTTTTTTAAGGTATATATGCCTAAGGACGTAACCGCCATTCTCTTCACGCCTCATCATCCTCTCATATCCTCTTTGATATGTATAGAGTCCGTATTATCTAACAATGCTTATGAAATTGTATCAAAACTTATCAAATCAACTTGGGCTTATTGTACATTAGAAGATGGGTCTAGAATATTGTGTTTCCAAGGGATATAATAATAATAATAATAATAATAAATTTACAAAATAATATATAAATTATCTTGCAAACCAAATAATCAATTTTAATTAAATAAAACCTCACAAAAATTGAGTAATAGAATCTCTACTTATTTGGCAAATAATCTACTGATAACTCGCAACACCTGTTCACCTCATAAGCTCCAATCTTGTCCTTAACCTTAAGAAATACCATAATTTAACTTAAATACTAACTCCATAATTATGTTAATTTACTTTATTACTGTGCCTTGTAATTTAATAGGCTCAAAATATGCATATGAATTTTAATATATAATTTTAATTATAGTAAAAATTAAAACAAACCTATAATTCAATACAACGTGTTTTAAAATAAATTAATTTGAAATTTAATATATATCAGAACAAAACAATTAAAATAAATAGCTTTGTATTTTGGTTGACCTTGGTTTAATTCATAATTATATAATAGACGCCACATTTTGACAAAAACATAAGGTTTAGTCTAATGGTTGGAAGCATGGTAAGGTTACAAGGGGTTATATGTTTAGATCTACAATAAATTAAGATTTTAAGATTTTTATAAAATGACGTTGTTTTGTACAAAATGACAACAAATTTCAACATTGAAAGCCGCATTCTTCATCCAAATTTGAACTATTTTTCTCAAATTCTTGGTTTCCTTTTAACACAAAACTAGATCAAAACTAAAAACACAAAGTAAAAAAAATGCTACTAAGTAAATTTACGGTTTTAAATAAACACAGTAAAATACACAAAAATGTTAAGTTAAAGGACAAAATTGATAAATAAAAATGTAAAACCCATAAACTTTGACTCGCCAAGTGGCGCGTATTGCACATAGTCAAGAGCTCGACTCGCATGTCGTCATGATTTTGTAAGCCATATATGAGTCCTGATTTCACTTTTTGTTGCTTCATACATAGGCTAGTTTGGCACCATTATGAAATAAACAATCATACTTTCCCTCAATTTATAAATTAAATGAATTATGTAGTTATATTTAAATGTATTAAACACGTATAACGAATGAGCTATAGAACTTTAGAATGATTATCGTTGACAGTGTAAATTTATCAGTAATACTCTTAATAAAATAATCATGATGGTGTTTATTCTTCTTGATTAAAACATAAAATAATTGCAAAATAATTTGTGTTAGAATCTCCTCATCTCAAGTTCATATCTCCTTCAATCATACTTGAGACGTTATTCTGCTAATTTTGAAGATATTCAATTATTTCCATTCTAACAAATTGGTACTCTCTATCAAACACCTAAAGAGATTGCAAGAAAAAGTACTTAACCTTCAAAGCAAGTTAAAATGAATTGATATATAAATATTTAGATATATGAGATTTTAGATTGACAGATTGGACATATTTTATGAACACCCTAACCTTATAATTTGTTAATCTAAATTACATGAACACAAATTAGACTAACAATCATTATTAGGGAACAACAGTCCTAACTTTCAGGGTCCTCTTTGTCATCATAAAAATTAACCAAATATTAGTCTAAGTAGTTATGGACATATAGTGCGAATTGTAGAATTTAAATTATCTTATATGAAAAAGTTAGTGCATGAGTTCTAAAGTGAAAAACACATGCAGAAAGTATTAGGCTTATAGAGTATTTATCATGGTGTTTAGAACCATTGATTAGAATTATTTTTACTGTAGTATGTGAGAGCTTTACATTATAGCAACTTTTTTCTTTTTATTGTAGCATGTGGGAGCTTTATATTGTTCATAACTGAGTTAATAGCTAGGATCGCCCCTGCCAAACATCCTTTTAGCAATTTTTAGTTACATTTTAGTTTAACAGATTCAGAGATAGTTCTAATTTGAGAATTTGCAGTCTTCAGTAGAGCACGGCTATTTAAAAGTACAACATTTACATACATTACTAAAAGGGATTCTTAAAATGAATACTTGTAATTGATAATTGTAAATTGAGTTGTTCATAATTTGTTCAACATTTAGGTGTTGCCCCGTGAACAAAGGGTTTTATAACGCAACCATAATAAAGAATCGACTTTTGTTGATTAACTTATTTAATGCATACTTAATTTAATTACATGGACTTTACTTTTGTATTTTAAAGTTGGTATAACAAATTTTACCAGTGAGTATGTTGCACTTACTTACTATTTAACTCATATAAATGCAGACACATAAATAGACAGAATGTAGTTAGGTCCATAATGTAATATAGATGGTCACTTTCATATGGACTTAAAACTTAATATCATATTATTTAATTTCACAATTTTCATGTAAGCTCTATTACTGGTTCTTGGTTACCATTAATACAATAATGGCTAAAATTAGTTCTATTTGGATATAAGTTGAGACTTAATGCAACTTATATCAAGACTATATTAATTGCAAATTCTTAACTTTAGTGCTTCCTTTGGATCATGGGATCCAAATTCTTAACTCTTTAACTTCATTGTGATCATGGGAGCCAAATGTTCCCCAACAAAATAAAAGATCTTGACATGGCAAGGCTTCACTATCAAATGTCATTTCTGAACAGGCTCGGTTCACTAAGGCTTGACTAGATCTTTCCCAGTGGCTAGAGCCTAAAAAGGACATTTTCTTAAAGCTTCTTTCCCAATTCTAAAGGAATGTGACTAAGCATCTCATTTATATACTAGTCTACAATCATCAGCCACATTTGCTCTTTTTTATCATTTGTTCAGAAGCACAATAGAAAGAATCTCAGTTACGATGTGTTGGAAAGTTGTTTTTAATCAGGAACTTCTTGTCTCCATCACATGGTGATCATCAAAGTTCCTCTTTTATTGTTTTAATTTTCCTCCCCTTTATTTTTCCCCTTTGACAATTGATATAGGGATGTTTTTCAACTTTTTGATGCATAGACTTCCGGTCACTAAAAACACGTGAAATTTATACCCATTTTATGTCCATTTAATTAGACTCGGAGGAAATCTGATAATCTGCAATATATATCTATAATATTTAACATATAGGAGAGGTTACTGAATCAATATTATTTAGTATTTAACCCATTTCAATAAGTAATGAACCACTTTACATTGGTTCTTAACACGGGGTAAACGATAAAGAAAGGAAAAAAAAAAATGATACCAAACTACAAGCATTGCACACATTTTCTTTTTTGCTGATAAAAATATTGCACGAGTTTGGTGGTTGTCATATGAAATAGGTGTATGCATTATGGTTAGTTACCTACCATTTTGATTCACTTTTTTGCCCAATAATATCAGTGCCATTAGTTTGATGATACTTAGCGGGTGCCAATTTAAAAGTTATTTGAGGATGTAGTTCAAACCAAAAATGTGGTTCAAACTAACTTTATTACAGTACCTTCTTTTATAAAATTTGAATTATAAAATAACTTTTTTTTTTTCAAATTCTTGATTTGAAATGATTATAGTCAATAATTTACTAATGTTAGTTAGTTACGTACTCATTTGTGGTTATCGCCAATTAACTTATTGGCTTTTTAGCAAATCAATATTAGTTACTACAAAAAAATAATAGTTAGTATTTAGAAATAAAAATATCATAACATATGTGAGAGAAAACACAATAAAAGATTAGTTAGAATTGCAAAACTAAAAAAGAAAAATTAGTTGCGGTTAATAGTGTTCTCAAACAAGAGTGAAGACAATGAAGAGAAAAACTAAAGAAGAAAGAGTATAAAGAGTATTAACTGAGATCACGAACTGAGGCCTTGGCAATGTAACCAAACTTGTTGAAGCAAGGGCTTGACGAGCCATGAAGCTATGTAACCGGAAGCTCCTGTTACACACACAACCCCATCCCTGCCCCACTCATCCCTAGTATCTTAGAAACCTTGTGGCAGTTACTCCGAATCTTTGTGATGTGAGAAAAGGTTGGAATATTAGTAGAGTTTTGTATCAAGTTGGATCTACTTGTAATATTGTCGATTTTTTCGGGGCACTATCAGAATTTTGTTCTCGGGAATTTTGGCAAAGAATGGCTTGGAAGTGATTAAGTACGATTAGTGTCAAATTCGGACCGACACTGGTATACATACAGAAAGGAGAATGGGTTTGAGTGAGTTTTGTTTTTCAACTTTTAATTTGTTGGTTCATATTAGCCAATATATACATGTAAAAGACCACTGCAACAAGTGCTTAATTTCAGTTTGTTTGTTTTGTTCTTCACACACAATAGATTATATAACTTTTTTTAATGTAAAAGATAACTTGTATTTTTCAATCATAAAACTAATAATATTTAGATAATATTTCTAGGTATTAAGGCGTATAAAAGACTACATTTTATTTTAATTTAATGATTAAGATCTATTAATTCTGTTCTCACTTGACTTAGATGAAATATTCAAACTTATTCCACATGAGTTTTTTTTAGACGACATAATTTTGTTAACCATTCAAATTTCTTCTTTGCAATTCAATTCACTCTTCCGTTATATATCTTTTTTTTTTCTTGACCACATATACTTGCATAGTTATCGTCACCTTGTTGTCTCTATGATTTCTCACTTCATTAGGCCTATTGATATTCGTTTTGCCATATATGATTCTTATAACCATATATTTTCCCTCAAAGTATGAATTCTTTTTTTAAATCTATTAAGGTTTTGTTTTGTTTTGTTATGTTTTTTTCTAAGTTCCAATGTTATGTTATTACTAGAAGCATCTAATTGATCATATTATCATTTGAGTCATTATTATTATTTTTTTTGGTACTTGAAGTTGATTTACAATTATTCATTTATTAACAATATGATATTGGTTTTTAATGAATTATACTGTTATATTTAAATGTATTTAATATGTATAGATGAACAATAAAAATTAATTAGGTGTTTAGTAAACATGGTTAAAACCAACTTTTTAATTCAAAACATTATAGCATATGAGAGTTTTACATTGTAATAATTTTTTACTTTATTGTAGCATAAAGCTTTATACTATTTGGTAACTAAAAAGTTGATTTTAACCATACTTATCAAACATCCTTCTAATTTTTAATCACAAATTAGATACTCTGATTTTTCTATTTTTATACTTACATGAAGTGCATCTACACTTTTTAATATTTGTAAATCTATTTTAAATACATTCTCCTAGGAATTTTTTTTTTCTTCATTCATATTAGTAAATTCTCAGCCTCTTTTTAAAATTAAGAAAAAGCACAACGCACGACATAAGTGCCTAACCGTCACCAAACTAATAAATATAAGAAGGGCGAATCGCTTGAATTTGGATTTTATTCTTGCCTCCTTGCCTGCTTACGAAGATGAAAATAATTCGTATGCAATAATGTTATTAAAGATATATGAATAACATAAAACATGTTTGAATTTATATTCTTAAGAAATCCTCTAAAGTTTTTCTTCTTGATTCCTCTATTTTCCATATTTTTCAAGAATTTAGAAAGAAGAAAACAAGATAAGTAAACAAGAATTTAGAAAATCGAAATAATGGGAAAACAGAAGATAAGGGGGGGGGGGGGGGGTGGTGGGGTTATGAGGAACAGACAACAAATCACCATATCCGACAGCAACCACATGATGAGTAAAAGAAACATTTTAAAAAAATTTGCCGTAAGTACGGAAATATCTAAAAGATTTTTTGAAAACGGACTTTTTTGCTTTACCTTGCCCAAAAACAATACACATTTTACCACGTGTTAGTTTTTTTTTCCCCTTTTTACCCGTTCAAAAGATTCTCTTTATATGTAAAAATTAAAACAGGAAGTATAAAGTGCTACTACCAAAAAAACTAAACTTTTAGTTTAATTTTTATTGTGGTAAGTTTTTTTTCACAAAGTTTTTAGTCAAAGACATATTCGGTGATTAAAAACTTCATGATAAAAAATTTTAATAGCAATAAAAATTAAACTAAAGTTATGATTAAATGCACATTAATCATAATATTTTGTTGTGACTAAAAATTTTGTTAAAAACTGTTGTAACTAAAAGTCCAGTCTTTTGCAGTATGTCATTGGCAAATTGCAACACTTGTAATAGTAGATGCATCATAATTTGAACTTTTATTTTAATCAATTGCTAATTTTGTTCAATTAGCGAACCGCAAATACTTTCTCTGATTTCATGTCTCATTTTCATTAGAAGAAGCAATGTTTAATTATTTTGGGCATTAAACAGACAAACTTTGCTTGCCGTCTTGTTTAATGTGTGCGTTAATCACACTTGCACGAAGTAAGCACGACACTGCATTTTAATATATAGAGACAAGGACGTCCTAAGATATATATATACATATATATATATATATATAACATAAAAATATATTATTACATTTATGTTTTTTAGGGTAATTTCATTTATGTTTCATGTTTATTAAACAACTTAAGCAAACCAATTATATGTGTATAATATACGTATTCTTGTCTCTCTATATATATATATATAAAACATAAAAATATATTATTACATTTATGTTTTTTAGGGTAATTTCATTTATGTTTCATGTTTATTAAACAACTTAAGCAAACCAATTATATGTGTATAATATACGTATTCTTGTCTCTCTCTACTAGTCAAAGCTTAAAACTTGAAAGCTTGAAGTTAGCTCATGGTAGCTATCCGAACAGAGAGTGGGGCCTATAGGGAAATTATCTTATCACATTGGAGTATTCCAATAATTTTATTTCCATTAATGAATATCATAAATGTTCTATAAAAAATATTATTAAAAATTCCGCCAGCGCATACGGTGGTTTGTCCACTTATGACATGGGTGTCTACTAGTGAATCTTCGAGGAAATCAATTTGGTTAAAGGAAAAAAGAAATTAAAAAAAAAAAAACGCATGAGACTTCTAAATTTTTGTTTTGTAACCATCGAAATATATGCACTTTTCCTAAGATTTACCTTGCTAAAAAAACAAGAAGTCATATTATTTCTTAAGATTTATCTTAGTCGATGTTTTTGTCTTTCTAAATTCTATGACATCTCATTCCGATTTAAATGGGGTGCAATATTTACGATATAAATCTTTTTTGGGTGTATATGCAACCCAAATTTCAATTATTAAATTAGGCTTAAAAACAATAATGTTTATTGATAGGGTGTTTAGTAAAACAATCTCAAAAAATGAATTCAAACATTGTAATATATGAAAGTTCTACACTGTAATATATTTTTGTTTTATGTTGTAGTGTGTGAGACCTTTACATTATAAACGGTTTAAATTCGTAAGTTTAAGCTTATAGGTGAATTATTTTAACTTTAAGGTTTATTTTTTCCCCCAACCATTTAAGTTCTTTTCTTTCATTATCAAACGACTGAAATAATTTGTATGCGCGTACTGGCACATAGGCAATGGCGAATGATGTGTAGTAATAACTTGTGTAAGCAATTGAAATTGCTTTTAAAGTATTACATTAACGAATTTTTTCTTAGGGGAAGATATTTACTTCTTTTGTTTAGTCTTTCACTCTTTTGGAAACAGAAAGTGGCACAAGAATTTCTAATTTCTTCGTTATATTCTTAAATGTAATGCAATCTTCTTTTCTATGAGTTGAAATAAATGGAAAGCGATCTGAATACAATACGCAGCCTAAGATGGCAAGAATATCAAATGTAGTAAATACTAGTATTTCCTTTTATTCATTACCTAAAAAAAAGTATTTCCTTTTATCCAGAAAGCTGAGGAGTTTGAGCAGAAATTTTGTGATGATAAGCTAAAATAATTCATTTGTTTACTGAATCAGTCACTATATTGCGTAGAAAAACAGAAATTGCGCCCGTAGAAAAACAGAATATTACCACTAGACTGTTATTGACGTTTTGTTGATTATAAATTCACATGTAGATTATGAGATGTACTTAATTTTAAATGACAATTCTTTGTGAAACATCCTAATATACAAGAGGTAACAATTATCAGTGATTTTCACTTAATCATACTTCAGCTAAAAAAAAGAGAGATGAAAGGGTGTTTGACAAAAACCGGTTTAAACTAAAAAAATGAGTTTATCGAGTATTTGAGAGCATTGATTAGAACCAATTTTGATTAAAAATACTATAGTATGTGAGAGTTTTATAATGTAGCATACTTTTTTGTGATGCTATAGCATTTGAGAGTTTTACACTGTAGCAACAAAAAGTTTTAATTTTAACTCATATTTTCAAACAACACATTAAACATTGTAATATGTGATAGTTTTATATTGTAGCTGTTTTTTGCTTTACACTATAATTATTAAAAGCTTTAAACCTTTCACAGTTTGAACTGGTGAGTTCAAACCGGTATACCAAACGATCTTTAAACTTTTTTTTTTTTTTTAAAAAGAAAAAAGCACATAAAGAATATTTACATAGAAATATGTAATTTATCCTTTTTTCATCATAAATAACATATAAAAGAAGATTTAATAGAAATATTTGACAAAATGATTTAAACTAAAAAAATTAGTTTATCATTGTAATACGGACGATATAGCAGACGTTTTGTTTAATTTTTTTTTTCCATTTTAACACTTGAGACTTTATGGATATGGTTATTCCAAAATGAAACTCTCAAGTGACGCTTTTTATTGGCCAATATTGGAGGGAGAAAATTAACTTCCACAAAACCACAAAGGCGTCCTCAAAGAATTTTCAACTTTCAAACTGTTGACACTGACAAAAGTGCACTTAGCCAGCTTTGTACTTGAGCTGTACAGCGAAAAAAGAAAAATAACGAAAACCAAAACAAAAAAAACAAAAAAACAAAAAAGCTTGATACTTTGAGGTACCATGATTTAGTTATTTTTATGCAACAATAGTCTAATTTATTTATTATTTTTTTGAGAGGATAATTTATTTATTGTTTATTACGCAACAATGCTCTTCTTCATTACATTACGTAGTAAGACGTTTGATGGAGATCAAATCAAAGTTTTAAGGACTTCAAGTCATTTTATTTAATAAAAAACCATTAAAATTATTTCAGATTTATTTGAGTTTGATTGTTCTTAGGGCCCGTTTGTTTCGGTATTTGAATCACGGTTCGAATCATTTTGCTACAGTATTTTTTCTCATAAAAATTTAAATCTTCATTCAAATACCCTACTCAAATCTATGAACCAAATTTAATATTCATGTATCTATATATGGAACTGATATTATACTTTCCACTTCACAGTTTTGATTGTTAATTTATTTGAAAGGTGGTCGGAACCATTTTTATTGTAGCATGTGAGAGCTTTATACTGTAGCAATTTTTTTTATTGTTACTGTAACATGTAAAAGCTTTATACTATTTATAATTAAATTTGTGGTAAAAATTATAATTTACACCACTTTATCAAACACCTAGTTAGTACAAAAATTTCGTCTCAATTATTCTCTTCTTCCCTCTCTTTTTTCTTTTAATCAACTTGGTCATGTTTACAGCGCGACACTCGTGTACTTCTCTCATTCTCCCTCTCTCTCTCTCAAAACTGGAGTGAAAGGTGTGAACTTTCACTTTAATACATATTTCCAATTCTCAAGATCACAAAACACTTAAAAAAAAAAAAAACTGCCCTTCTTTTCTCTTCCAAAATATTGCCGAAATATTTTATGCCTTCTTCCACAATTCCTCTAGTTTCTTCTTATTATTCTTCTTCTTCTCAAAACATATCTCCCAGATTAGTTATATACTAGAAAACAAAACAACACTAGAATACAGAACAACGTCCGATTCATCAAAAAGAACGAAGTACATAAACCATGTTTGACTTAGAAACTCCGAAACTGATAACAATTCCTCGTCCTCTTTTTGTCTTTTTTCGTCAATTGCGTGACCTGAAAAGATCTCTTTTCTCTTTTCTCTTTTCTCTTTTGCGTCCAGACTTCTCTTCTCGCTCTTCTTCTTCTCCTCCTCTTGGCCTGCAATGGCGTTTCCGTCTTCTACATTCACCTCCCTTTTCTCGCCAAATCCCCTCCCCATCCCGCCAATTTCTCGCGCCAAAATACCGTCCCGAAATTCTCATCATCTTCTTCGAAGCTTTCTTCGTCTTCTTCTTCGGTTATGTATGTTGTGAGAGAAGAAAACTCGCCTAAGTTCTTGAAGGCCCGTTTCCCAACACTCCAAAGCCACGACCTTGAGCTCAAACGGTTGGCCACGTCGGATCTCGCCGGGCCCGCGTTTCCAAAGCCGAAACGGGTGAAGAAACCCAAGTGCAAGGTTCGAAGGCTGAGCTCCGCAACGCAAGACTTCTCGGCGAGAATGACAGTTCTTCTTCGGTTCCGGAAAATGCAACCCTCGGTTCTTCATGACTTGGATTTCCTCGCTTGATTTCTTCGGAGAAAGAGAGCTCTTCTCCGTCGAAAGCCTTTTCAAGTCCCACCCTAACGCTTGCTTGGCCATTGTCTCCAAAACCATGGATTCCAAGCAAGAGAAGGGAATACTAAAACCCTTTTTGGATTCGGGTTTTAAAGTGATGGCGATTTCTCCGGATTATGACTACGTGTTCAAAAACACCCCCGCAAAATCGTGGTTTGACATGCTCAGAAAAGGGAATATCAATCCTGGCGAGATTTCTCTGGGTCAGAACCTCTCTAATCTGCTCAGACTCGCTTTGTTATACAAGTACGGTGGTATTTACACCGATACTGATGTGATCTTCGTCAAGAGTTTTTCGAAATTGAGGAACGTGATCGGAGCTCAGACAGTGGATTTAGAAACCGGGAATTGGAGCAGACTAAACAACGCCATGCTGATCTTCGACAAGAACCACCTGCTGCTCTTCATGTTCATCCAAGAATTTGCCCTCACATTCGACGGGAACAAGTGGGGCCACAACGGCCCTTACTTGATCTCAAGATTCGTGTCGAGATTAAGCGAAAACCCGGGATTCAACTTCACCGTTTTGCCTCCTCATGCGTTTTATCCCGTGGATTGGAGCAGAATTAGTAGCCTTTTCAGGAGTACTCCTAGGGACGAGCTACACTCGAAATGGATGCTTGGAACGTTGAAGCACATCCGTTCCAAGAGTTTCGCTGTACATCTTTGGAGTAGACAGAGCAAGAGATTAAAAGTTGAGAAGGGAAGCATTATTGATCGTAAACAGAAAGATTTTTGTGTCTTCTGTAATTCTTCTAGCGTCTCTACTTCGTGAGTATAGATCATAGACGACTAAATTAAGACCCTTTTTTTTTCCTTTTTCTTTTTTGGTCCTTTTAATAAGAATAAGACTTGACAAATGTATATTGGTCTCATAATTTCGTCTTGTGCAATGTTTTCAGTGTTGGTTTCAAGCTTTTATGGACCACCTAAAGATTCAATGATCATAGTAATGAGTTGAAAATATGATTTTTTTTTTTCCTTTTAAATTTATAATCTCGATCTTATTGCACGTTCGATCACTTTCTCCGATTTGCCATCACCGTAGAGTTGTTTGTTACGTCAAGGTTACCTCTCAATTTCAAACCCTATCATCGACGTGAAAATTCTCAGGTTATAGCAAAATTCAGTGTTAAACGAGAGTATTCTTAACATCGAGGGGGACATTTGTTACGTTATTTGATATTCCTTAGGAAAATGTCCCGATAGTAAACGTCCCAATAGTGATTCATATTTTGTTAGGATTAATGAACAAGTTCTAGATCTGCAATTCAGTTTTGGTTTTGTGTTTGTTTTTGCACAACCTGAAAAGGACGTAAAATGAATATTTGGCAAGTATGGTCTATGCGTGATGCTTTTGTTATGAGCAGAGGATGTGGACACCTTGCTACATCTGTGAAACTAGAATTTGATTGTTGAAAGGAATAAAAGGACAAAATCTCGCTATAAAAAAAAGTTAAAGAAAGTGGCAGTTGATATTTGTAAACTGTGAAAGTGATGTGTCAACTTTAATCAATTACTTTCTGGACTTCCCGTATGCCACCATGTGCAGACCCTTTAAATCAGCTTCTTTATATTTAGATATCAGAAATTTCACCTATTGTTCGTATTTTAAGAGTAGAATAATCTGTACTAAAGCTTCTTCTCTCTTCTTCTTCTTGATTTATTTATTTTGTACCCTTTCTCATAGAACACAAAATTTTAACAAGTTTGTAACAATGTGGCAATTATGGAAGAAATGAAAACTGCTTAAAGGCACTGCCCATGCTAAGTATTATCATTAATAAAAGGTGTGCCCTATATGTGGGTCCTATACTGTAATGTTCAAGAGAAATAGAGACACATATAATTTGTCTTATGGATTTTGTTATTCTTCTTCTTCTTTTTGATGATTTCAGATTGCAGTCATCAGCTTCATGGAAGTTAAAATCTGTCGAAGTTTAAGCATACAAGTAACTTGGTCATCTATCATACATAAGCTTAGGTTGTTGAGAAACAAAAATGGCCACTTCTAGTCCCTTTAACAGGAAATTTGCTACATATCATGTTTTCTAAAAATAACAATAACAATAACAATAACAACAATAATAAAAAGCATGTTATGACATGCAATTGTTGGTGCAATAGACGTCCTTCATTTAATGCAATGGCTTAATCATGCTTTTTATTCTTTGTTCATTTGCAAGTTGTGCCAATTGCCAAAATACGTGCTGTTGAGCTAGATCAAATTGGGTGCTCATGCAACCTTGGCAATTAGCCTCTATTCATTAGTTTCACAAAGCTTTGACGTTGGCTTGGCGTACTCCCTCAAGCTCAATTGATACTCGAGAAGGAAATAAGAACCTCTTAAGGGAGGTTTGAGGTTCGAACCCGAGGGATGCAAAAGAAAAATCTTGAGGGGCTAGATGGCCCTAGAGGGGACAGTACGGATGAGTGGCGCGGCACGGGATGGTCTACCAATAAGAGCCATAAGTTCGGGGGCCCCGCAAGATAAGTCCTATGGAGGCTTGAGGGAGTACGCCCGCGCCGGACGCCACAATCTTCACCATCTCTCCTTCTATGTCACTATTTAATCTATAATGTTGTTAGCTTTTATTATTTTGTTGTCAATTTTAATTATGTCTAGCTAAGTTATTTTATGGTTAAAGGTGAATTCAAAGCCTTAGACATGTTTATATAGTTGATTGTATGAATTATTTTCCAAATTTCTTGTTTACTTACATTTAACTAAATTTACTGTTCATGGCTAATTTTTATGGTATTATTTAGGTATGCAACTAAGGACAACTTGAAAATTGCTTATTGCTAGGTTAGAAATCTTGATCCGTAATTGTCTTGCATTTTTAACCATAAACAACAAATTGTGACATATGGTTGTGGTGAGGCTTTTGTGTGATTGTGGGGTGGAACGTAAAATAGGTTGAGTGAACTCAACTTTTGCGTGTTTGTTGCGTAGATGGACCTATTTTTCTTAACGTAAAGCTTTCGTTAGATTGAGCTTAACAAGCTTCCTCTTATGTTGTTTGATGGAAAGAGGTTTAATAGAATGCTTCTCTTATTAAATCTAAACTGTAATGAAGGATCGGAGTAGTAGAGCTTGTCGTTATTTACGATTGTTTGTTTCAACAGAAAATTTAGGAATAATTCTAAGATTAATTACATAGACATCGTCGAAATTCGGGAATAATTCTAAGATTAATTACATAGACATTGTTGAATGGTGGAAAACAAACTTTTAACCTGCTTTATTATTATCGTCTTTAATCCTTTAAATTTCACATTTTGTTCATTTATTCTGCTTAGTTAATTATAAATTTTGCTAATTTAGTTAAAAAATAAAAAATCCTACTGTTATTATAAAAAATATAAAAATTGATAACAAATTAATTGAATTCAATCCTCTGTCGAAATGACCCTTGCTTGTCATTTTATTCAATAACGATCACATTTAAAACCTAGCAAGATTTAACTTTTGATAGGTCCCTTGATTTCTGTTATACCCTTAGGGTAGAAATTGTGTTCCAAATAACTTGTGAAAATTATTTTAATTTCTTGTTAGCAAAACTACCCCTATATCTAATGCACAGCAGAAAAATAAATTTAAATAGAAATAAAGTGAAGACAAAAGATTTATGTAGCTTGGCAAAATTGCTTACATCTATAGGAGAGGGAAAAAGTTCTTCACTAACAACTTTTGAATTACACACTGATTAAAACTCTCTCTCAACCTCACTCTACGCAAAACCCTTTACACCCTTTTCCTTTCTCTCTCCTCACTCTTTCTCAAAAGAAGACTTTCTCTTTTCCTATCTCTCTCCTCACTATTTAAGGACTCAATAACGACTACATTAAAAACCCAGCAAGGTTTAACTTTTTGATAAGTCCCTCAGGGTCCTGACATACCCTAAGGGTAGAAATTGTGTTCCAAATAACCTGTGAAAATTATTTTAATTTCTTGTTTGGAAAAAAACCCTATACCTAATGCGTAGTAGAAAAATAAATTTAAACATAAATAAAGAGAAGACAAAACATTTATGTAGTTTGACCAAATTGCTTACCTCTATGGGAGAGGGAGAAAAAAAATTCTTCACTAACAACTTTAGAATTACACACTGATCAAAACTCTCTCTCAACCACTCTTTACCCTAAACCTCTTACACCCTTTCCTACATCTCTCCTCACTCTTTCTCAAAAGAAGACTTTCTCTTTTCCTATCTCTATCCTCACTATTTATAGACACAATAACTACCACATTAAAAAGCCAGCCAGATTTAACTTTTGATAGGTCCCTTGGGATCCTGTCATACTCAAAGGGTAGAAATTGTGTTCCAAATAACTTGTGAAAATTATTTTAATTTCTTGTTAGGAAAAATATCCCTATACCTAATACACAACATAAATATATATATATAAACAGAAATAAAGAGGAGACTGAGAAGAAAGAAGAATTGTATTGAGAAGAAAGAAGAATTGTATTTCTTGTCTACAATTACAAGAAGACTTAGAGCCTTTATATAGGAATTACAACAAGAAATCAAAGGAGAAAAACAAGCTGTGTGATTGACTTTACAGCCTGTGTGACAGCCTGACTATACATTACAGCCTGTGTGATTGACAGCCTGTGTGATAGCCTGACTATACAGCCTGTGTGATTGAGCTGTATTAATACCAAAATTCTCTCACTTTCTATAATTATTATATTAACATTAACACACCAAATTGTCTTACTTTCTATAATTATTACTTTCTATAATTATTATATTAACATTAACACCCCTCCTCAAACTCAAGATGGTAGTGTAGAAGCCAACTTGAGTTTGGAAACTTGATTCAAAAATTGACCAGACGAATGTGACTTGGTGAAGATTTTAGCTTTCTGGGATATGGTAGCAACGTGAACAAGCCGAAGAGTTTGACTTTGCAAGTGATGACGAATGAAGTGACAGTCGATCTCGATATGTTTAGTGCGTTCACGAAAGACGTCATTATGAGCTATCTGAATAGCACTTTGATTGTCGCAATAAATGTGGGTGCTAGAATGATGAGAAACACTCATGTCTTGAAGGAGCCATCGTAACCATAGCAATTCAGATGTTGCATCAACAAGAGCTCGATATTCAGCCTCAGTGCTGGAGCGAGAGACAACAATTTGCTTTTTGCTGCGCCAAGAAATGAGTGACGAACCAAGAAAGAAACAATAGCTAGTTATAGAGCGACGATCAGTAGGATCCCCTGCCCAATCTACGTCACAATAACATTCTAAATCCAAAGAGGAGCTAGAGGAAAAATGTAATCCATGAAACATGGTACCCTTCACATATCTCAAGATACGAAGAACGGCAGCAAAATGGGTTGATCGAGGAGCAGAAAGAAACTGACTAACCAAATGAACAGCATATGCAATATCTGGTCGCGTAACTGTTAGGTAAACAAGACTACCCACCAAGGTTCGGTACAGAGTCGAATCTGTGAGAAGAGTACCATCAGAAAGAGAAAGCTGTACATTTTGCTCGAGTGGTGAAGAGGCTATCTTGCTATCTGTCAATCCTGCTTTGGCAATAAGATCAGAAGCATATTTTGTTTGTGACAAGTGTAGGCCTGTAAAATTAGTAGTAACTTCAAGACCTAAGAAGTAGCTCAAAGGACCAAGATCTTTCATTTCCAAATGAGAATGAAGAAAATTCTTGAGATCCTGAATACCATCAGCATCATCACCTGTAATAATCATGTCATCCACGTAAAGTAAAAGGAGAGTGATACCCCTATCAGTTTTTCGAGTAAAGAGGGCAGAATCATAGGCACTGGATGTGAAACCTTGTTGTGCAACAATGGTACTAAACTTGGAGAACCATGCTCGAGGA
>CAMOHE010053221.1:0-65930 GCA_946598075.1 Artocarpus hirsutus | reverse complement strand
ATATAGGTACAGGCCAATTGGTAGTGGCCTAGTTGGTAAATGTGGGGTGGGTTAAAAGGGAGATTCTAGGTTCAAGTCCTGAGAATAGCTAGCATTGTATCAAACACACATATATATATATATATATGTATGTGTGTGTATCTCTCTCTATATATATATAACCCATGAGCTTAGAAATATTACTAGACTTGTTTTTGCTGGAGAGATCATACATTCATTGAACCAAATTAAAACAGATTTTGCCAGGTCCACGCCTGATTTTGCCATGCTCACGCCAGAGTACCACATGATGGCTTCATCATACCAAAATCGTGAGGAACTGGAAGAGCTTAAATCTCTCTTATTCGAGAGTGCCATGAAAGGCAATTGGGATCTTGTCATCAAAGCATACGAAACGACACCGATGGCTCTGCGTGCCCAGATCACCAAATCGAGAGACACTGCTTTACACGTAGCAGTCTCAAGTGGAAGAAGCGACATTGCAATGCAATTGCTTGAAGTGATTTACAACAAAGAGTATTACGATATTCTTGAGGGCGTGAACATTGAAGGAAACACGCCTCTCCATTTGGCAGCTGCACAAGGACACCTTCAAGTGTGCAAAAAAATAGCTTCGGCTTCGACTCCTCTCTTAGGAGCTCGTAACAACAAAGGTGAGACCCCTCTGTTCTTGGCGGCTAGCTATGGCAAGGAAGAGACTTTCTTTTTCCTGCATTCTTGCTTCCCAGAAGAACAGCTTTTAAGATCAGCCGATGGGAACACCGTTCTTCACATCGCTATCTCCCATGACCACTTTCGTAAGTACTCAAAAACGTCATCAAAGAACACCTTTAACTTCTACTAATATTACAGTGAGGTACAATTCATTAAACTCTTTTTTTTTTCTTGTTACTTCAATGCGGACACAAATCAGTAGAATACATTCCTCACGATCTGGTCAAAATCATATTACAGATCTCGTAGATGAAATAAAAAAATCCTGCCAATAACTAGGTTATTTTTTCGGTTCTTACAACAGAAATTGCCCTTTTTTTTTCTTTTGAAATTCAGAGGTTTTTTTTTTTTTTTTTGGCTACTTAAAGATTTCATAAATTTTCTTTCAAATTTGAGATGTGATGATTTGCGGAGTAAACCCATAATTTATTCTATCAAGCATAAATTTTCTTTTCTTCCGGTTTTTTTAGAGGATATCAAGTATAGATTTACTCTTTAGCTAGGTTATGAATACAATAGGAAAAAAAATCCAAAATTATTTAATTTAGATGCTCATAATGTTCTTTGTGTCTTGTGTTTCGTTTTTTGTTTTTCTTTTGTTTTTGAGTTGTATCTAATTTATAGGCATGGCATTGAAGATAATTGAGATACATCCACATATGGCGGAATATTTGAATGAGAAGGGTCAATCTCCGCTTCACATTCTAGCAAATAAGCCCAATGCATTCCGAAGTAGCACTCATCTTTGGTTATATGACAAAATCCTATACTATTGTAAGATTATATCTTATTGAGTTCCTTGTATTACCCCCACGACCCGCCTTTTCTTTTCATTTTTTTTCTTTTTTATTTTTTTGCTGGAGAAAAACACGCTGCTTCAGATATAAATTTCTTCTATTTTCCTTTTTTCTTATTCTTTCATAGAAAAAAAAAAAAAAAGAAATATGATATGATTATTTCAAAGAAGGATAATATATGGCTAACTTCTGATTGTTAATTTATATGTTTGGTCAAGTTGTGGATGCGTTTGAGGACGAGGAAACATATAATTTCAAAGAAGAAGAAGATAGCCAAAATGATGACAACAGCAGTAGTAAAAATTACCCTGAAAACTTTAACACGTGCATGCTCTTCATCAAACAACTGCGACGCATCTTCTCAATATTTGGTTAGTATTTATATATGATAAAAAGAAAATTATAATTTTCATTTCCCAAAAAAAAATGAAAACATTAATTTGTATATATGATTTCTTCCGGCCAAAACTAATGATAATTCTCTATTTGGAATCCTACTAAATGGCGACTATATTATTTGATTTGCAGTTAGGAGTCTAGCGATCGGAATTAAATATGGTAGCAGAGATGATAACAAACCTGATGAAGAGGAACAATCTAACAGAAATAAATATTATGGAAGAGATGATATCGAAGCTTATGGAAAGGAACAATCAGGTATGTAGGAACGTTATTGATTGGCCTTTCCTATTCAAATTATCACTTTAATTACACATCTAAAGTCCGTTCGAATTACTATTTAAACTACATGATTCAGATTTTTCTGTTGAAATAAAAAAAATTCAAATTAAGACAATTCGAACTTATAAACCAACGGAGAGTTAGTTTTTCGGAGGTGATATGTAGCTAGCGAAATTATTAACTACCACATGGTTGGAATTGCTGCAACACCATCTTCAATTTCTATCAATTCTCGTCCCACATGAACTGTAACTACCTACACCTCCACTTGGTATGATATTGTCCGCTTTAGGTCTAAGCTCGTATAGTTTTACCTTAAGCTTTACCCTAAAAGGCCTTATATCATTGGGTATGGGACTGCACAACCCATTCTTCTTGGCCCTCTTCATCTTAAGGGAATTATTGTTGTCACAATCACCCCACCTTGGGACTGCACAACCCATCCTTCTTAGCCCTTTTCACCTCAAGGGAATTATGGTTGTCACAATCACCCCACCTTTGGGGTCCAACATTCTTATAGGCTACACTTTCGGTTGGATCAAGGTCCAATACCATATGTAACTACCTACACATTCACTTAGTATGATATTATTAGCTTTGGGACTAAGCCCACATGGTTTTACTCTTGGACTTTTCCCCAAAAAACCTCATAATATTAGGAGGTGGTGTTATTACTTACGAACCATTACCTATGACTATTCCCAAGTAATGTGGGATTGTACAACCAACTCTTTCTTGAACATCTTTGCCTCAAGGAAATTATAGTTATCACAGAAACATTTGTAGCCAATACTTTAACAAATCCATTTAAGAGTGTTTATGGATTAGATTTTACGAATTTAAGGACAATCTACAATCCAATCCAAAATCTTTAGATGGAGAAAATCTCAATCTACAATCCAATCCAAAACCTTCAAATTGAATTTAACGATTCATGGATTAAGTTATGACTTTTAAAAATATATAAGAATACTGAAAAATAATTTTTTCAACATCAAAAATTAAAACAAACATTCCATAACATAAAATAGCTTAATAAAGCTAAATTTGTTACAACCAATAGACAAACTAGCTTCAATAAAACTTCTAGGGTGTTTAGGAGAGCAGTTAGAACTGAAACTGTTGGTTTTATAATTGTAGCATGTGAGAGAGCTTTGTACTATAGCAACTTTTTGCTTTTTACTATAACTGCTGAGAGACTTATACTGTTTGTTCGTTGGAACTTACAGTTCCAACCCATATACCAAACAACTACTTAAAATCAAGCCTTCTTAAAAAAAAAAAAAAAAAAAAAAAAAAAAAAAAAAAGAAGAAAAACTCCAAATAAAGTATTGTTCATTTATTAACAATTCTTAAACCTTCAAAGCAATTCAAAATTATAAGATATATAAATATATATATATATATTTACATATATATGGGGTTTTGAATTGACGAATTAGATAGATTGACAATTTCCTGATCCATTATCCAATGAAAATCTTCATATTGAGATTTTTTTAATCCGGTACTAATCCAAAACTCTTCCCACTTTAAATCCAATTGGATCGGATTTTATAAATTGATGGATTTCATGAACACCCCTAACTATATTAGATCTGAAAGACCTGACAAATAGTTAAAATCCTCTGTTTCAAATAAAAACACTAAAATTTTACCTCATTAGACCATGTCCAATGCCAATATTATATTTGCCATCAAAAAGTATAAAAATAGCATATTTGATATGTTATTTTATTTTATACTCCAATACATGATGCAATTTAAAATGCCATATTAGTCTTTGTTCTAAATCTTAAAACTTGCAAAAATAAATTTTTAATATTAAAATAATTAAAAAGCAAAAATGTTGTAATTATTAAAATTAAAAAGTCAATTTAGTAACCAATAGGAATCAAATGTTAAACTTTGTGGTAAATTTAGCATTAAAAATAACATTGTATTAGAGTTTATTTCTATACTTAAATGTTAAATTTATTATTCGCATGTCAATTTAACATTATATTGGTGATGCTGACTGCCAATAAAAGTTGCAAAAAAGGGACAGCCATAAAGGAAGGAGTGACATATAAATATGGCTATAATGTTGCCAAAAACCTCTGAGGAAAACTCTACCTTTTTTTACTTCTAATTATGCATACAATGGTTTGGAATTATAAGCCATAAACAAACTTCATCAAAACAGAGTTCACGATGTCTCCTTCCTGAATCACTCGCCTTTGGATGCACCGCCCTAATCTAATTCTACAACTTGCTTTGGTCTAACTGACATACTCCAAAAAATATTGCAAGCCTTTAGTCCTCTACAAACTACAAGCTTGATCCAAATTCAACTCCTCTTTAGAATTACTCCAAAATTGTTGAATGCAAAAAACAACACGTTGCTAGACATGAAGCTAAGCCCAGAGGGCTTTGGTTTTTTTGTCTCTCTAAAAGTTCTAGGCATGTGAATTTGATCCCTACTTAAATAAGCGAAACTTAAGTATGAGAAAATGTCTAAATATATTTCATTTGATATAGGTCAAATCTTGATATAATGAGAGAAATTGAACCCCGACTGCAGATAATTACAATTTTAAAAAATCCCAAAAATCCCCAAATTTAAGAATGGAAAATAAGAGAGATCGAGTAAATATAAATATGATAACATATGAAGTGGAAAAAATTTATAGGAGAAGTGATGAGCAATGCGGTATAGTATATAAAATTGTAAGATTACATTTAAATTCAAATAAAATAAACGGGTGGGTAATATATTAAATTATAGTGATATAAGAATTATACTTAAAAAAAAAAGAGTAGGTCGGGCACATCCCCAAAATACGTCGGTCCCCATCTCTTACAAAGTCACATCATGAAGAATATTTTCTTTACCGGACTTTTGTATGTTTGGAAACTGTGTTTTGGTCAAAATTCTCTTTTTTATTAATCTGACGCTTAAAATTTTTATTCTTATCAATGGATTTTTTTTTTGGTTCTACAAAACAAACTACCTTTTCTTTATCTATACCACTTTAAGTATCTGTTTAGTATTTACGGTAGAATTAACCAACTTCAGAATAACTTGGCATATCATGTGGTCTCCTTAATTTTCCATGTTCCAACACAGGGAAGACAGTGGAGAAACATAAAGCCTTTCCACCCAACTATGACTCGTGTGTCTCATTTTTCAAGCTTATACTGAAGGTGTTCCTAGTGCTCTCGATCGTAGTGCTCCAATCTGGTTAGTATCCATTTTTCCGCAATCACTATAAAACTTGTGTCTTAATTCAGAGAAAATTATATGTTATGCCACATTTTGAAAAAATTTATTTATTTATGCTACACTATAATGCATATTAAGTGTTAACTTATGCTTCAAATAAACATGTGTGGCATTGGTAAAAAATATATTTTAAAAGATTACATTTATGAAAATTACCCTCTAATTTGTTCCTAAGGCCTATTTTGCTTACAAAAAAAGGTGGCATAAAAAAGATTTTTTTCTTTGTCATTGCAACAAAGGATTTATTGCTTTGAAATATACTTGTTGCGAGGCAAGATGGGTTCTTATAATTTTGCTACTTTGAAAAAATATTTTCAGCATTTTATTTTTCAAATTATCTCCCCTCCCTCTCCCCTATATCTTATAAATTACAATATAGGGGTAAAATCTTTCAAAATATTTCAGTTATATCCAAAGATTTACTTTTAAATATACTCATATTTCAAGCTTAAAATCCCAAATAAATCAAGAATCATCTATAGTACTATGAAAAATTATATTTTTGGCTCTAAATTTTAAAAAAGTGAATTAAATTCAATTGCATGCTTAATTCATGTAGAAAGAACAAAGTAGATAAACTGAAAGGAAAAAAAAAAAAAGACAAAGGTAATATATATATATTTGTTCTATTATCTGAAAAGATTTTCTGGTTAGCCTTTAATGGGTGTGTATATCTATGTGTATGTATGTGTGCGTATATATATAGCATTAGGGATTTGGATTCTTAAACTTTGAAATTTCTAACACATAGGGATTTGGAGGCTGAACAAAATTAGGAATATGAGAGGGCAACATAAACTGGCTGAATTTCTCATGAATAAGTTGGTTAGCGTTAGCACGAGGCTCTATGCCCATGAATCCGATCCAACTGAGATTATGGGAGACATACTTGTAAGTTTTTTATTATTTATAGTGAATCCAGCAATGAAAAGAAATCCAGGAAGTAAATTATCTTGTTATAGAGTTGTTATTGGTCATGTATTACTAATAGTACCACCTAAATTTGATTTTTATTGGTACTTTTGGCGAAATTGATCATTTCATGAAAGTTCAAATATTATGATCAGGAGGTAAATATTGATAACAGTTGTACCATTTCACAAGCAATTGGATTCGCAGGGATATTTTAATTATTTTCAAATAGAAAGAAGATAACTAATGTTATAAAAGCATTGTACATCCTAACTAGATCGGCACCATCAAATCAAATCAAGATAAAGTTAACAAGTTTTTCGTTTCAATTTTATAACTATGAAAAGAAAAAACAAACTTTGGTTCTAATAAGTTGATGGTCGGACATTTTCTTATGCCGCTGGCTCCGAGCTCAAAAGGCTGAAGAGTGGGAAGAAACAACTGCTCAATTCCTAGCTGAAGTGGAGGAAAAAAGACAGGCTCAATTGGGCGTTTCTCGTATTCCTCAAGGTAGTAGAAGCTTACGCAGAAGCTTACGTAGAAGCTCACGTAGTAAGTAAATTATCTAATTATATTTTGTGTGAGTCTCGTTTACCGATAGTTAAATTCTGCTTGTTATTGGTACTTTTTGCACTCTTGATGATTATCACATCACACAAAAAATATTGAGTTAAAATTTTAAGAGAACCATATTAATGAGTAGTACTTTTCGCACTCTCTGATTAGTTGATGGTCGAACAATTTCATAGGCTCACCGATATTAATTGCGGCAAAGGCGGGAATAGTAGAAATAATAGAGAAAACACTCGAGTATATTCCAAGGGCGATCCAAGATGTGGACTCGGAGGGTAAGAATGTAGTTCTATTAGCAGTTGAGAAGAGGCAGCCCCACGTTTACCATCACCTAATCGAACTCAACAAAAAGAAGTTTTTTCCAAAGGACGTCTTCAGCCAAGTGGATAACGAAGGTAACAGTGCATTGCACCTAGCGGCCAATATATCTGACACGGCAAGACAGTCTTCGCTTGCCCAAGGAAGTATGTTACAGATGCAACGGGAAATCAAGTGGTATGAGGTATATATATATATATATATATATATATATATATATATTCATGAACTAAAAACCCTGCCATTAGCATACTGCTTAATTTATGCTATATTAGGATTTTAAAGATCAAGAATAACACAACAACGAAAATAAAGGATTTTGATAGCACTGAAAACTGAAATGTCATTGGTAAGAAAAATGCTAATCCACATGAGGCACCTATCAAAAACAAAAGTAGGCCCCACAAGTTGGAACTCATGCTGCCCCATCAGGTGGGACCTACATGGGTCCCACCTCTCTTGTTTCTAACAGGGTCAAGACCCTGTCGAAACATATAACAATGCTCCATTAGTTAATGCTATTGTCATTGCTAACGATCTGTTGCTATAATGGCATGTTTGATGCAAGTTAAAAGATTAGATTGGAATGTATAGAACAGGATAAGATTCAATTTTGGCTAATCTAATCTTATGTTTATTATTAAGATAGGGTTTTTTTGTAAGCATTTTTAAAAATTATATAATTATTAAAAATATTTACAAAAGATTAAAATTACATTTTGACCCTTTATTTTTTAAAAGATATATTTGACCCTAATGTAATAAATTTTTGTAAATAGGTGCTGAAATTTTTTACAATATACAAATGTGGAGTTTAATCCTATGCTTTGCCAAGAGATAGCCTAATACTCTTCCAAGAGGATTCAAGTATAGACTGAAAAAGAGCTTATTCAATCCAGCCTTTTAAAATTTTCTACAAAACAAAATATTAAAATTTAATATAATCCAATCCTCTTGAGCCCTACACACCAAACAAGCCTTAATATATTTTGAAACAACATAATTTGACATGACTAGGTTCCGCCCTTTTAGTGATAACACTAATCATCTAATAATCGTCATTGTACTATTCATTACTTAATTTGATAAAATATATATATATATAGTATTTATATATTGCACTGATTAAGCACTTTCTATATTTAACTATTTGAGTTATATTTTTGGCAAATTTTATATGAATAATAATTTACCCCTCACGATTGACCACAGTTAAGCACCATCACCCACAGCCTTGTATGTCTTTCTCTCTTTTAGGATATTGTATAAAAAAAGTGGTTGTAACTATGTTCAATATACTGTAATATATACAAATTTATATATTGTATCTATTTTGAACTTTATCCTAATACAAATTTATATATTGTATCTATTTTGAACTTTATCCTGTGAGATCCGAACAGATGAGTTCCAAACCTTTATGCCAACCGGCCCATTTGTCTAGCATTATCAATATATTACCCTTCCTGACTTTCTACCATTGTGAATATTCCAACACATTTTTTCGTCAACCTTGCTGGAAATAGTCACAACGTATAGGTAGTCATGTAGGCCCCAATGGAGACTTAGATCTGCGAAGGGATCCAGCACATGTAGCAAACGCACAAAAACATCGACACCTACTCTAACAAAAAGCTTAATTTTTATTTAAATTTACTAAAATTGTTAATTACTAAAATATTAAACAAACTTTCATATATTACACATGTGATGAAAGTAATATTTTAATATTTTTAGCAGTTCCAACTCTTTAATTTAGATCAGTATTTTAACTTTTATATTACTTAATATTTAGGAGAAAAGTTGAAATTCTAGAATTTCAACCGCACATTGTACCATGTAAGAGCTTTAAACTAAAGATTCCTTTGGCACCTTAATTGAAACTTCTCAGTTTTAACTGCAGTGTAAAGCTCTCACATGTTATAGTGTAAAACAAAAGTTTACTACGATATAAAACTTTTATATGTTACAACGTTTTAGTTGAACTATGTTCCTAAACATTCTATGTGGCCTATTTTTACTTTACAGTAGCATATGAGAGCTTTATACTATTTGCGACTAAATCATTTAAGAAATCTACAAAATCCCAAAATACCTAACAGAGAAAATTTGGCGAATGATTTATTTTTGGCCACCTTTTTAAATAAATGGCTGAACATTACACAAAGGGAAGAACTTTTTGAAAATTAGGAATATAACTTTTTTTACAGTAGTAAATCATTAATAAAACTAGTATATTATTGATTAATATTAATATATCACTTATTAATTATAGTTATCACTAATGAACAGGTTTATCATTAATCTACTAATGATTTATCATCAACAAACTAGTACATTATTGAATGAATAAACCACCAAGTTAATAAATGATAAGCTATAAATCAGTACATTATGGATGTTCGTCGACACATCATTGATGTACAGGATGGCCATCTCCCTAATTTTAAAAAACTTTGATCATTTATTTAAAAAAATGAAAAGGCTTAAAATGAGTCATTTTCCTTAAATCTATAAATATCTTATCCATATCTTAAAACAAATCATACACATATCTGGAAACATAGGTTAAAATTGCAAAAATAGTTAGAAGTAAATCCACACCCTACTCTCTTAATGTTTGAATTCCAACCAAAAACGATGCTTAATACTGAATCGTCATCGTTCACATATATAACAACATTATATGAAACTTTTCCGTCGAAAGAAATTCCGCACTTTAGAACTCGAATCACACATATTCATATAAATTTAAAATACCATTTGGTTAATCAAAAGATTTCTAAAGTTACTTTCTGAATAAAAAAAATAAAAACTATATCATATACTTAAAATCAAAAAACGGCCTACTTACATATTCATGACAATACAAACATATTCTTAAAAGAAAGTAGACACTAAATTATCATCACTACGATCACCCAAAATTTCATACTCTAAAAACAAATAAAAAGATATTTTATAATACAAAAACAAATAAGCCACGTTATCAACCTATATATATATATATATATATATATATATATATATGGCAACAAATAGGCTTCAACGACAAATTGTTGTTGCTCATTGTTGACATTAAACGGCATCTGAAAAGTTCGTCGTTAATTAGCCTCATTATTGCAGAAATAATTTATAAAGGTCGACTGGTCGAGCAAAAGGTTTGTTTTATTCGGGGGCATAAAACGTGACAAAGACGCATATTGGTGTGCTTTTATCATTTTAATACATCACATCTAGAACGACAAATCTGTCTCACACGTTAGATTCACTATTTGACTTCACCATCTCATCAAATTTAAAATTACGACATGTATGTATGTGTATATATATATGTATGTATGTACAGAAATATACACACACACACACACACACTTTATGCTTAGTGAAGTTTACATTGTGTGCCGATCATAATCTGATCCATGTAGTTGTTTACGTTATGTGCTGATCATAATCTGCTCCATGCAGTTTGTCAAGAACTCCATGCCCGCGAATTTTTTTCCTCTCTTCAACGGAGAACGCCGAACCGCTCGAGAAATTTTTCTTGTTACACACGCGAGTCTCATGATAGGCGCCAGCGAATGGTTCTCCAAAACCTCCGAGTCATGCTCCGTTGTGGCAGCTCTTGTGGCTTCCGTTGCTTTCGCCACAGCATTCACCGTGCCGGGTGGAATCAAGCCAGAAAGTGGTGCGCCAACTTTGGCAGACAAGCCTGCATTCATCACCTTTGCCATATCTTCCTTGTTTGCTCTATGTTCCTCTGTCACTGCCTTGGGCTTCTTTCTTGCCATCCTCACGTCTCGAAACCGGTACGAAGAATTTACCATAAACTTGCCTCGGAAGCTTCTCCTCGCATTTACTTTTCTTTTCATCTCCATAGTTTCCATGCTGGTTTCCTTCTTTGAGGGACACACTTTTGTTCTTAAAGATGAGCTCAAAGACGTAAGTTATCCTTTGTACGCAACACTCTGCTTTCCCTTGGCCGTTTATGCCTCGTCACTGCTGTCTCTCTACGTCGAACTTCTGTGGAGCACCTTCCAAAGGATTCCGGAGAAGAATGTCGATATATACAACTAGCTAGCTATTCGCGTTAATGCTATATATATTATATCAATAACATCTAATCGTTTTATCATTTGTTTTTCGTGTTTGAGTGATGTAATATTAAAGGTTTTACCTACAACCTTCTTGTCAAATTCAGCACTGATATTTCGAAAGTAATTATTATGTATCAAAGATGTGTGATTTGTTGTCTCGTGTGTGGTTTTATTGATGAACAGAATGAATCTTGGCCTCTTCGCTGGTATGAATGAAATATAATTAACTTATAAATATGCTTTTTTTTTTTACCAAGTTTTTCTCCATGCAAATGAGGAGCGACTGAAACTAATACCAGAGAAGTTTAGTACTTCCCAACCATTAAGGTGATATTATTTTTACCCACTTTTCATGATAATCTGAAGCAATCAAATCAGCAGCCCAAGGTGGTGTTTAATTCATGATCAAATTATATTCCCCGTTCATACTTTACAATTGTAAATGGTAAATCAGGTTACGTTTTAAACCACATAAGTTCAGAATTTTCAGTTCAAGCCAAAAATAGTTAAAAACTTGAGAAGGGAACAAAACTCTCTCGAAACAGAGCTGCTTCCCCATTCGGAACTTAAACTTTCTACTTGAAAGTCAATGCAGCAAGGGTGTGGAGCTAAAAGGAGAAGAATGCGATGACCTGTCTTTTCGGGCAGTCATTTAACTTACTTAAATAATAATCTTAAACATTAAACAATAATCTTAAACATTAATCTTACTTACTCAGTAAGAAAAATACTATAATAATTTTTTTTCCCTTTTAACATCCTTGAAAAACATACTTAAAAACTGTTGCAACCTCTGTCATCATTCAAGTTGAGATATCGCTCAACACTTGTATTTAAAATCATTTCAAACCGTTTCTTAAAACTTATTAAGAAACATGTACTAAATCATTGATCAAAACTTAACTTTATAAGAAAATAAAATATTTCGTAAATATATCGTAAAACTTTAAAAACATTTCTTAAAACTGTAATTTTCTTAATACTTTGAAAAACGCTATATTAAATTGTGGAAAACCTTTTCTTTGTGTAGCGGAAGCAAACTGTAGTAGTGTTCATACCCAAATCCTCGCATCTGTCCTCCGCAGCATTCAGCTCTTATAATGGGTCCTACTGGTCGCCCATAAAACTACTTACAGCATGAAAAAACTTTTAATAAGCTTTCGCTCAATAAATTCAAACATATTCTCACAAATCATTTAAAACATGCTTTAAAAACTTTTCTCATAAAAATCTGTCTCAAAACATTATCATAAACGCTTTTCATTAAACATTTATAAAACATTTTCATAAACGTTCTTCATAAACTTTTTCTTAAAAACACAAAAATATTTTTCATAAACTTTTATCATAAACATTATCCAAAATGTTTTTTTATAAACATAACATATAACATTTCATAATAAGGAATACTAGCAAAGTCAAAATGCATGATTCTATTTATGCTCAATTATGAACTCAATTATGAGCATTTTATGTACATTTTTTTTCTTACTTTAATTTTCTACCTTTGTTCCATAACTTTCCTTGTCTTACTTTAACTTTCTATCTTTGTTCCTTATCTTTCCTTATCTTACTTTAACTTTCCTTATTTTACTTTAGTGTTCGTACCAAAATAATTAATCATGAGATCATAAACATAATGCTTCCCTTGCGAAAGACTTGAGACCATCGAACATCAAAGTCATGTACCTCACATCTAGGAGGTCAAACTTTAATTTTACTTGTATACCTCACATCAAGGAGGTTGGTATGAAACTTTCTTTTTCATCTTTACTTTACCTTTTTATTAACTTTAGTGAGCATACCAATTGCTATCACATTATATGCAAACACCTTTGCAAATTATATCTTATACTCTAAACCTATTGCATAACAAATGCAACTTATTGCATAATAAATGCAACATAAAATGCAAACACATTTTATAAATAATAACTTGTACTCTGAAACTTATTGCATAACAAATGCAACTTATTGCATAACAAATACATCATAAAACTTATAACTTAAACTATAAAACATTATGCATTAACAAAATGCAAAACATACTTTAAATACATTGAAAATCATAACTTGAGCTATTAAAAATGTTATGCATATCAATATGCAAATAGACTTTAAATATAACAATTGCAAATTCATTCCAAATCTTCTATTGAACTGTAAAACTTTTTGCATAGTAAATGCAAAGATACTTTAAAAGAAACTTGCATAGTAATTGCAAACTCATTTATAAACATATACATAAATATTTAAAAATTATTTACTTCATGCTGTAGGTGAGGTTTGAAACTTACCTGGACTTTGCTCTAGTGTTCTCTATTCCGTTCCTTTTCCTTTTATTAGTCGGCCTCTTGTGTCTTAATCAAATGACAACCGACTCATTAATTAACTTTCTTTTTATCAATCTACTCTATTGATAATAAAACGTAAACATTAAACGTTCATTCTCATTTTTTTTCATAACTTGGTTTACTATCAGTTTACCCTTCTCTTTACTTAATTTTGTAACCCACTAGGTTACCATTCTTTATGCTTAGCTTGGCGACTCATCGGGTTATCTCTTTCTTTATTTGACTTTGTAACCTACCAAGTTACCTTCGTTTTACTAGAATATCTCTTATTAAATTTCCCATCTCATGTGATGGTTTCATCTTAACGTATTATGGAATATTTTCTGTCTAAGAGCGTTATGCTAAATCGGAGTGTCCGACTCTGTTTAGCCGTTCTCTCAAAAATGATGATTTTACCCTTAACGGGTTCTTCTTCAACTTGGTAACTCTATAAAACCCATTGCGTAATTTTAACATTTTATTACTTACATATTACGAAAAAATTCCTGCTAAGGAGCATTTTTTCGATATCGAGCGTTTCGGGTCCATGTTGGCCTTTTTTTTACAGAATGACCATTTTGCCCTTAACATTTTTCTTTTATTCTTTCCTTGCCTAAACTTTAATTTCTTAAAAACTTAGCATCTATGATACTTACTACCTACAACAGTGTAGGAAACTAACGTTTCTTAGCGAAAACCCAATTTTCATACAATTTTACAGTTTTGACCCGAAACACAAAAATATTTACATTTTTGCCGCCGAAACAAAAAATAATTTTTTTAAACCATTAGTTCCTATTTTTCAAGAGGATCAAATTTTCTTAAAGTATCTTACCCAAATTACTCTTGTAAAGGGACGTTTTTGCCCCTTAAATTTTTTTTCCTAACTTTAACAAATTTTGTAAAATTCATAACTTATCAACCGAGCAGAATTTTGAAAAACTGTCCATTATGTCCTAACAGTTTCGATGAGTTCTACAACTTTCATGTTGTAACTTTTTTTAAATTTCAACGTTTAGAAAGACTTTTTGGCTAGTTTTCAAATCTACCGAGAATACCATTTTTCTTTGCAATTTAGTCTATTTTGAAATTTCACAAAAACCATTACTTTCTTCTTTCCATCATCATCACCATCAACATATAACATAAAACAATCATTCCATATTGTTCATCTACATGCCATAGACTAAAATCATTTTATCAAACACATGGTATGCACGTAAATTTCAAATAAAAAGTTTAGAAATTTGCTTAAACTTTGCCAACCTTTTTGTCCCTCCTTTGCTAAGCTCAAAACTTTGTCATGTCTTTTTTCTCAAAACTATGACAAAACTTAGTCAAGGCCCATCCATAATCTTGAATAAAAGTCACTAAAATCCTTATAAAAAGTTTAGAAATTTACCTCCAAAGTTTGCAAAACTTTACACCAAAACATTAGGGTTTGCCTTAAGCTTGATTTGGAGGCTTGTGTCCATCAAACTTTGATTGAAAAATTGCCCAAGGGGCTGCCGGGTCCATGGGGAAAACATGGAAAATTTTTCTTTTCTTTTCTTTCTTTCTTTCTTCCTTTCTTTCTTCCTTTCTTCCTTTCTTCCTTCCTTCCTTCCTTCCTTTCTTTCTTTCTTCCTTCCTTCCTTCCTTTCTTTCTTCCTTTCTTTCTTCCTTTCTTCCTTCCTTTCCTTCCTTTCCACATTGGAGACATTTGGTCCCTTATATGAGACATTGATTCACCTTTTTTTTTCTTTTCTTTTCTTTTCTTTTTTTTTTTTAATAAAAAGGTAATGAGTCACTTGGTAATCAATTAGGCTACTTTGAGTGGCCAAATGTGATTGGGCCACATTTCGTGATGTGGTGGCCCAATCAAAATCCATTGAGTGTCCACCAAACTTTTTACGCAGTCCAAGTTTATACTGATAGTATTTTTCCTATACTGCCAATATTCTTTTTCGTACAATTCATGAGGTTCCATAACCTCCCATACTTATCCACATCCATCACATAATGTAATTTTAATATTATCTAACTTTGTATAGTCCAAATTGATACTGACAGTATTTTTCTTATACTGTTGGTACATTTTTTATGCTATTACAGCATTCTTTATTCATCCATATTCTCCAAACAGTATTATTCTTATACTGCTTTAACTTAAACAGTCTAATTTCTGTACTATATGACCTTAAACAGTCTAATTTTAACACTGCGTTACTTTTACGGTGTAATTTTTATACTGTATAACTTTATCAGTGTACTTCCTTACACTGCATATTTTAATACCGTATAATTTTTTTATACGGTATGTTTCCTTAAACTATATTTTTGTCTTAACATAATCCTTAAATTATTGTATTTTTAATGTATTAAAAATGTTCGGTCGTTACAAAGAATCTGTGCTCCCAGTTCGCTATGAGCTACTCATGAAAAATGTGTTCTTATGACACAAATTCTCCAGGGACTCTTTCATCCCTTTTAAATTTAGTGGAAATCAAACTTGCATGACTAAGAGAAAAGCATGTCATGATATACCAAATGGTTAAAGATAAAACAAGTCATTGGTCTTTATTTCTCGACTGATTAGCAAACCATTGTCGAAAGATTTACTTTCTCAAGCGGTAGCTACAGTGCTAAGAGCATTATCAAAAACAGACTATACACTCTTGACCTAGGAAGTAAACAAACCAACATGAAACATATCATCCATGGAGACAATCCGGACCAGTAGAAACATAGGTTCATCAACAGCTTTACAATCATCCTTTCTCTTTTCACTTTTCGGATGTCCTCACAACTTGTGTCAAGAGAGTGTTGCAAGAAGCTGGTATGGTTCTGTGAGAGTAATCTGCAGCGCCATGGGATCCACAAAAAAGGGACTACCAACCTTCCTTTGTAGTGTCTAAAAGGAACTTGTATAACTAGCATTCGGACCTTAATCTGATCTCAAGCTGTTTTACCTTAATTCAATTACTTCTATGAAGTCCAAGTGATGTACTTCGCCAGCGTCTTTTCTTGGATGTAACCTGAAAATATAAGCTTCAGCAGCGGGCAATAAATGGTTGAGAAACCAAGTTTGCCGAACATTGTGAGAGCTATAAGATAATGATTTTAGAAATACAAGTCAGTTTCAACATATGTTGAACTACTTTAAAAATAACCCTGAATATATTCATATGATGGAGTGATTATTATACGCGACATATACGCGCTTGGGGATGCCCGTCTGAAGTGAGAGTCTATAATCCACAAGAAAAGAAGCTAGACCCAAGGACCATAAGTGGATACTTTGTTGGTTATGCTGAACGGTCTAAAGGATACAGATTTTATTGTCCATCACATACTACTAGGTTTGTGGAATCAAGGAATGTAAAATTTCTTGAGACTGACTTGATCAGTAGGAGCAATATTTGTTTCCTGAAAGTATGGATTTAATTAATATAAGATTAAATATAGAGACCAAGTGGGAAAATGTAACCGGTTGAATATCAAAGGTTTCAAATTGAAACCAATTTCAATGCTTTAACCGTTTTACATTTGGTCCCATATTTATGATTCAATTAAACCATAATAAATTGCCTTTGGTAACTGCATTTTAGTGGCTGTGTAATAATCCTTGATGGAAGGATTTTCTAGAGAGCAGAAAAAGAAACAAAAGTTTCACGTTCAAATTGAAAAATTCTTAGAAATCCAATGCCTTAATGATTTCTAAACTTAGTTTCAATTAAGAAAAGCTAAAATCAAAAACCCAAAAATCAAAAAATTTTCATCCGTGAGTTTTCAACAATGAATATCAAAAACTGTAAATTTTTCAGATTTTTTTATGCAAGGCAGAGGTCTCCACCCACTCAGATACCAAAAATATGAATATTCAAAAATTATGAATTCATAATTTTTGAATATTCATAATTTTTGGTATCCGAGTGGGTGGAGACCTCTGCCTTGATACAGTTTTTGATATTCACTGTTGAAAACTCACGGATGAAAATTTTTTGATTTTTAGGTTTTTAATTTTAGCGTTTCTTAATTGAAACTAAGTTTAGAAATCATTAAGGCATCTACAAATAAAAGAAAGAAAAACTACATACTCATGCTACATGCAGATACAAGGAAGCAAATGCATGCAAACTCATATGCATTGACCAAGTTGACACACAAAATTATCACTATTATAACAATACCAGAGCATACACAAATAAACAATACCAATAATCATTTCACTATACCAAGTTACAATGTCTCAGAATTACAAGACTGGAACATGGGAACCCAAAATGAAAAACAAAAATAAAATAAAAGAGAAATCACAAAATATGAGTTTTACTCCTTAGAAAAAGAATTCCCATACTCCCTCAATGAAACATAAAAATAAAATGAAAAACAAAACAAGAATCCTTTTCCAGACAGAAACTGAAAGACATAATCAACCCCGCACCTATGTCAGTGATAAATAAAATACCCCCGACCAAAAGTTCTTTTTTTCAGATACAGTCAAAGCTTTAGATATTTAAACCATCAGGACAAAGTAAACTGTTTAAAAATCCCTCTTTTCATGTCTTTTTCCTTTTGAATCACAATGCATGATGTTAAATGTTTGGTTAGCAGAAGCTTAGGTACACACAAAAAAATGCAAACCTTGGTAATAGTATAGGAGTGTGGGGCAAAGCTCAAAAAAGTATCTTAATCTAGAAAAATTTCAGCTAGGTGATTGGATTCCAAGTGGCTACCCTGCCACTGGAGGGAAGTTGATATCAGGGCAAGACACTATCAATAAGTTGTTTTTCTCAGCCCAATCATGTCTAGTATTCAAGCATTTCAAACCCCATAAATGTATGGTCATCAACCTATCAAAAATGCATTTGCAAAACTCAAGGACAATATTGATTCTATATGTCAACCAAATTTCAGGTACCTAGAGAGGGTTGCACATCATCAGGTAACCAGATATCACAGAATTCTTAGCACAAGGAACAGAATCGATAAGAGTTCCATCATTCTACAGGAAAACTACAATATTTAATAATTATAAGTGCATCATCACTAATTTTCTTAATAACACTGGTGAAACAGAGCAGTCATAAATTTCAGCTCCAACCGCAACCCCAACCCCAGAACTCATCCAAAAACAAAAATGTGTACGATGACACAGTGATACTGATTTTTGCACGCACAACAATAAAGGATTCAATGCTAAAAGAAGTAAAAAGAACACACACACACTTGACACCTTGTGACCATCATGATAAAAACATGCAAAGAATACAGAACGGAGAGAGAGTTTACCTTGGAATATGGAGGGGGTAAAGATGCCTGGCGCTCAGCCTTTCCAGGCTCATTTAACTGTCGAATCTCTCGAAGCTGGCCTGCCATGTCCTCCAAAAGTTGCAACTGGAGTTTTTCCCTTTCCCTATGGCCCACAGAGAAGTTGAGTATCTCCTTTCCCTGTTGCACTCTCCTTACCCTTTCCCAAAGCCACTCAATCTCATTTTCGATTTTCAATTTTTCAATCAACTGCAGACATGGAATTTGTTCGAAAATCAGTAAGTAGAGCTTTTTCTCAAGAATGGCCTGTCGGGCGTAATCCACCAGTTATGTCTGAACTACTTCTGCTCACGTCATACTGAGTTTCCACGGTACTCAAAGACAGACTGCCACAATCTGTCGGAATGTTTGATTGAGCACTTACAGACTGCCGTTCATTTTTCTCTAGACTCACTGCACTCGACATGTTAGATTTATCATCAATGACATGACCATCATACACACAAGACTCTGCATCAAGTGCCAAATTAGGTGGATCTTTGCTTTCCGAATACGCTATATCAGATGACTTTGCAGCTAAGTCTATGCACAAACTTGCGCCGCCACTTTGATCTGGATCTTCAACAAATGGGGTAACTGATTTATCAAGCATATCAAGTCCTTTAGGAGCATTTAAATCGAAATATTTAAAATCTGCCTCCCATTTGGGCACCACCTGTACTGCAATTTTTCTTTAAACTCGTCATTGAGCTCACTTCCACCTGATAAATCTGAACGTCTGTCAATAATCAAATTCTCATGCGTGCCAACTTGTTTCAAAGAATTGTCATCTTCAGCCGGTTCAGGAATTGCCAACTCTTTCCCCAAAGCAAGTGTAAAGTTTTGAGTCTCAACTGATGAGACCTCATAATATGAAGATCTATTTGCAAATTTCAACTTCAGTTTCTCAATGGATTCATTAATCTGCTGCAGCAACAAGATTGGGTCCTCTCTTGAATAGAAAGTAGAACTGTTTTGCACCTGCAAATCAGCTCCATCTTGCACATCAGAATCAGATTGATCATTTCCCAAAATCATTTGCCTGTACGCTTCAACCTCCTTCTGCAGGAAATGCTTTTCCCTTTCTCTCCTCAGTGAAATCTCTTTGAGAATGTTCATTTCCTCTGCATCATAAGCAGCTTTTGCCTCTATCATTCTCTGATATTGCCGTGCCTCCATCTCTATCGATGCCTTTTCCTTCTGTAGGTGCAATATCATCGCCATTGCCTCATCTGCAGCAGTAGCAGTGGTGCTTCTCTCTTTCTCAAGCTCAAGATATAGAGCAGAACGAGCAGCATGCTCTTCTTCTAGTGCTTGTTCCAACACTCTAATTCTATTTTTCTCATTTTTGTCAACATCTAAAAACCTTTGTGCGCCACACCCCAATTCTTTAAAGAATAAAGCTTCTCTTTCCACGTATTTTGAATCGTTATTTGAATTATTCGATTCAAGACCAAGTGAAACTCTTTCAAGAACCACGAAATCTCTTGGAGCTTCTTTGTCATCTAAAATTAGATAATTATTAGCATAACAGAACAAATCAGTACAATCAGCGGAGAAATAATAAAAGCATGTGATAAGTAAAGTATTTCCAGTCAATTCACAAAACAGTCCTCTAGAAGTGAATAAGATGTTTAAAAGATTATAAAGTAGCTTTAAGTGCTAATTTCTGAACTAGATCAACTTGCTAAAGATCAAAATTGTTTTAACTTTGAGTTCGCAATAAGGTCAAAGGCTACAATATATCAGCAACCGGGAGTAATAACTATTCAACAAGTGTATGTTAGAGCTAATAATCAACAAGTCTCAAATGGAAGAAACAAATTATCTCTGTTTTTCAATAGACCTTATAGCTCTCATATCAAATAGACACGCAAATGTAGAAACAAATTCAAGTGATGCACTTCACACCAAAGATGGAAAGAAAGGTAAGAATCAGATCAAAAAGACAACAATTAGCATCACCTCTATAATTTCTAGGATCTTCAGTAACCCCATTTCCTATTTTGCTGATGCTGGGAGGAAATTGAGGAATGTTCCGAGCATCTGACTGCAACGTGTCATTCGATGAAACAGGGGACGGTTTTTTTTCCATGATTAACAAAGCCCCCCTAGCGACGACAATGCAGGACATGTCTTGGCCTCTGGCCCCCAACCCTCTTACCTTCGGCTCCATACGTTTGGTCCTTCGAACCTTCCAAATTCACTGCATCAAACTCAGTACCCGGTTTACTTTTCAAATCCCTCTCAGACAAACCGTCCAACCGCCTCTCCGGAAAGGAGCCACTAGATGACGCACATTCCAATTCAGCATTCCCATTTCGTCATTTCCCTCACTCTCTAACTTCAAACGCAAGTTTCCATTCCGTTCATCGTCACCTAATAGGGAATCAAACGGGAACTTACTCTTCGCCAAAAAGTAAACCGAAGAGATTTTCTCGTAAGGGCTATCAACCAGCTACCTTTGCAAGCAGTGATCGTTGCTGTTCCTGGGGTTCCAAAACAGTCCTTCACGTGAACATGGCAGGCACAATCCAAAAATGGCCAGAAACCTCGAGGTGAAAAACGCAACAGCCGATGCGTAGAGCAAACAATAGACGATCGAAAGATCAAGAAATGCAGCCACAAGCTCAGAAAATGTCCACGAATTTATAGCTTGAGACATCATTTTTCTTCAAACATCATTCTTCACTCATCCCTATTCCATTCATAATTAATTAATAATCAACAAATTAAGCAATCCACCTAATAGATTTTCCATTACAAATATAAACAAATATAATTAGAACTTAACCTAACAATTATTATTTATATCAATAAACATCGATAAAAATCAGTGAATCTAGAACTACACTCTATCAGGTTGCTTAGAAAATGCCAATATTTCAAAAGTTCGAAACTTTAATCGAGTAACTGTTGATGAACGTAACTGAATAACTGTTCATCAATGGTCCGTACAACTAAAGAAACATAGACCCCAGAAATGAAATCGCTTTCCAAAATCACAAATATACGTGTATATATATATATGTATACATGTAAATATATATATTACAATTGTATTTCCATTTCTTTATATTTATTTTCCATTTCAGGACTAGCAGAGTGTTTAGCGGGGGGTTAGAACTGTTAATTAAAATTATTAGTTATGACCGTTTTTACAAGCATATGAAAATTTTTTTATTACTGTTGTAGCATGTGAGAACTTTATATTATTTATAATTGAGAAATTAATCCAAACTATGGGCTGACCGACCTATTAAATACTCCTTGAAGCTTTCCGACTCCGAAAAACTGTTGAAGATTCGTGAAGAACTCATTGAGTTGAATCTGAGTCGACTCAGCGATTGGTTTTCTTCTGGTGAGAAAGTTGAAAAAAAAAAAAGTCTTTGAACAGAACCCTAACTTTTTGGACACTATTGAAAAAAGAGGTAAAAGAAACTAAATGACAAGGGTTTTTTTAAAAGTAACTTTTTAAAAAAATTTAATTTAGTCAACTAGAACAGCTTTGATGCTTAAAAAAAAATTAATGTAAAAAAAATAATTTATTTAATTTTAAATTTTCTTAAACCCTTTTCTTAAATTTTGTCAAAGGGCGACGTTGATGAGAATGAGGATGACGTGGAAATTTAATGACGGTTTAGCTTTTTCTTCTTTTTTTTTTTTTTGGGGTTTTTTCAATTGCTTTCCCGAGGGTGCTACGTCGTCGTCCATTACGCGACCAACTTGTCTCTGTCTATTTGTCGTCTCGTGTGTTTCACTCGCCAGGGAGTTCTTTATTTCTTCGCCACAACTAGTGGTTGTGCGCCCAAACGCTGCAGAGAGCGTAGAATAACGGAGATCAGATAAATAAACTGAATTTCAAATTCAATTTGTGAAAACAGTTTCAAACTTTAACTTAGGAAGCGGTTGGAATTACCGAATATGTCCAAGACCATGGCAATTCCCTTATTATTTTCATTCATCATCTGTTTTATCTGCATTTTTGCATTAGTTCCGCCCACAACCTCAAATAAACAAGGATTTTGTTTTTAAGAGAAAAAAATAACTTCTGGATTTCGATCATTAAAAAAAAAAAAAAGAAAAGAGAAGAAAAAACAAAGGGGCATGCGATGAATGATTCCTTTTTATACATGTAACACTATATAAAAAAATCAAAAATAGAATTTTATCCATGAAAATATTTATTATATATTTTAATGATTGAGTGGGGTATAATTATATTTTTTTTTATTAAATAGAGATACAACAACATTTTTAAATTATTTTATAGGGGATTAAGAACAAAAATGTCGATATCGTAAAGGTTATCGATGTTTTAGTGGTTTTGATTTACGGATAATGTCGTAGATATTGTCGATGTCAATAGATATTTGAGAAAAAAATAGATATCATAAAAAAAATTGTAATTTTTGTACAACTTTGCACAATGTCAAAATAATCAATATTACTTAATTTGAACAAAGTAATTAATAACATAATTAATACAATATTGATCTAATATAAAAATTATATTGCTTACTATAAAAGGATACCATCATTATATATATTCATTATATTTCTAATACTATTTTTACGTATTCATTACAAACAAGATATAATAATATTATAAAGTACATAAAATCACCACTAAACATGATAAAGTATACACAAATTTCATGTGTCTTTAACACCAAAAGAAGTTTCTAGCTGGTTGGAAAGTATCACGTAGGTTCTGATCTTGATCTATAGAATACATCTACTAAGATATTACCCTTGAATAATTATAAATATGCCACATGTATATTTCTTGATATATTCCTACTATTAATCCATAAATTAGTTATTGTTAAATTATCTAACTTATTGAGTATTCTTTATGGAGTTGTAATGATATCTAAACATTAATTTATAGCAGATGATACACAGGTATATCAAAAAAAGGATCTTACGTTTATACTTCTAAACTCATCCTTGTTTGAGAACTACAAAGAATATTATAACTATAAGAATTTTTGTTAATTCTAAAGCTCATAGAGTCAAAACTCAAGGTAACAGAATCCTCATCTATTTGACTCATGTGAGTTACACCACGTCTTCTTATATATGGCTTTAGCCCTAATACCCTCACCTGTTGCCCTACAACCATGATTTTCATCATGTATAACATGCGTAAATTTTTCTTCTCCATTCAAGACTATTTGATTGGATATTGCATATCCTCTTCTTACACACTAGTTTTCGTCATCATTATCATCATCACCCCATCATCAACAGTGTCATCGGAATTATAACAAAATTTATGTCCACCATGAAGAACAATAATTGAAACTAGTAGAGAAAAATAGTAATAATATAGTATGCACATTTACATGTAACAAAACATAGGGCTTTGTAAGAGTGTCATGGATTACTCATTTTAAAAGTAAAAATTATTTAAAGACTCAATAAGTCTTAATAAATACTTTTTTATCATCTTTAAGTTCAAAATATTAGCCACATTTTATTAAAAATAATATTTTAAAAAAGTCCTACAAAATTTATTTTTGTGCAACAAAAGAAAATTTTCCTGATCTTTTTGGATATTTTTAGAAATTTCTTGAAATATCTTGGATATTTATAGATATTCATTGATATTACGGATATTTGTGGACATTGTAAATATTTTACAAACATCTTGAAAGAAAGATCCTTCCCCTCCATATCTTTGTCGAGACTTCAAAATATAGATATTTTAGTGAAAATATTGACAATAATCGTGGACATTTTCATCGTTGGTGGGGGACATAACAATATATTTCAATTATTTCATGGAGGCACAAACAACATTTTTCTATTGTTCTGTGGGGTACGGTTGTCTTTTTTTTAAAAAAAAAAAAAGGCATAACTAAAATTTTAAACTACAAAATAAGAGTAAAATTTCAAATTTTGAAAAATGAGTAGGAGCACGTTCTGCCAATGAGTATTTACGGTTATCCCTATGGTTATTGTTTTTAAAACAAGATATAACCTATTTCAAAAAAAATAATCTTTTTAAAAAATATATATATAACCTATAAATTATGCCACGTTACTTATAAAATTTAAAATTCTTTTGAGGGATTCAAGATCAATTTAGCTTAGGGATGACAAGGGGCAAATTTAAGGTGACATAATCTTCTCGCCAACCCACCCATGAAGAAAAACAATCCTTATCCTTGCCTCCTCAACCCACATAATTTGGCAAGAGATGAGACGAGTTTCCCCATCATGGGTTCGGAGAACTCACGATACCCCATTCACACAATTAATTATTTGCATGATAAACAAATAAATATTTAACTAAATAATTAACACACTTACATAATACTTTCAATGTGTTTAACAATGCTAGTTTGAACCAAAACTTTTAGTTGCTATTGTGTAAAACTTTCACACATTACAGTGTCAAAAAAAAGTGAGTTAATGTGTAAGAAGGAAACTTTTGCATTGATCCATTGAAAAATTATTTTTAATTTGTTATGGAAAAAACAAGTAGATTGAGAATTATGTATGATTATTAAGGCTATTTTAGTATATTTGAATTATGATAGGAGAATTAGCTATATAAAGCAACCCCTAATCTACTTTTCAAATTATGTTGACTAGACAAAAGCAGAAGTTATCACATCCCCTAATTTGTTGTATGTGGTTTCAAATGGTTATAAAAGCTAAAAGCATCCTCCAAAAGCAATGCTAAACATGCCCTCAATGTTTGAGTCCATTAAATTACATACAAAATGGGATTGATTAAATACTATCAAGTGTAGTAAACATTGAACATGTGATTTATATCTATTTTTGAAGCTTTTTTCCTCTTTTAACATATTAATATTTAAAAAGGGAATTTTTATTCCAAAGATTTGTTTACCTATTATGTTTTTTGTTTTTTCATTATTGGATTATTACAATTAGATAGGGAATTAAGAGTGTTCTAGATTTTTTTTCCTTTAAAATTTAAGTGTTTCTTAAGTTTTTTATATATTCGAATCATAAATATTTCACCAAAGACTTAGAATATCCTTTAGTCTACTTAAGAATTCTTGTTGAAATTGTGTCTTGTTGTTTTTCTTGAAAGATTGTTCTAAGAATAGAAAAATAAAATTGTGTCTATTCATTTGTAAAAGCATCTCTTCATGTATCAACACAACTATTATAAAGGATATGTCCGTTGTTAATAGTCATCTAGGTTTGTGTGAAAACATATAGCTAATAAATATACCGATTCAAAACAACTCAAAGAACACATCATTTCAATTCATATTTGTGGCACTCATTGCACTATACTAAAAATAGTGCTAGAAAACAAGTGGCACCACATGTCGGCTTTTGGGCACCGCGGCATCGGAACAACCTCAGCGTAGCATCAAGGTGGCGTTGGGCTCTCTGCCCCTTAAGTGTTATTTGCACTTTCTAGTGCTACGACCTCAAATATGAGCACCATGATGCTCTGAGTTTATTTCAAACAAATGAAAAATGTGTATTTTTCATATAACTGGCATCATCTTTGATCTCTAATATATGAGAGAAACATATTAGAATCTCTCTAATACTTCTCAATTCTTTTTTCAATCTATCTTGATTAACTCTAAAGGGAGAACACAAAAAACCAAGATGTATGTTAAAAATATGGAATGACATGAAACTAGCTATAAATCAGCCATTATCCTAGGAGTGAATATGTGTGGTGTCTTCCTCCAAAAGGCTTGTCAAGTGTCAGCTGTTAATTTATTATGCAGTTTTATTCTAATTAATATTATATCAAATAACCAAAATCCAATATGTAAATTAATAATTTTGTTTATATTTATATTAACTATTAAGATAAATAATTTTCCATGATTATCATAATTATTTATTTTATCTGATAAATAATTAATACATTTGTCCAAACAATTAAAATGAGTATTTTCATCAAATTGATATCCATATTGTCACATAAAAAATACATAACACAAACATATCAATTTTGCATAAAAAACTGTGAGGATTGATGCCCTAAGATATAAATATTTTCTATCTATTTATGACCTTTTCTAAGCCCTAAAGGAATATTTCATATTAATAGCTATATATTAAGCAAATATGTGATCCGTGACTATTAAAACAAAATCTTAGAATTGGGTATATATGGGGTTTCTATGCAGATAAATCACATTTGGAAACTAATAGTGTAAATATATAATCCGCGTTCTATATATAAAGATGGACACTTTATTTGTGATAAGACTATATTAGGGATTTACATTCAATTGAGGAGCCAGTCTATCTTGGCCTTTAGAGTGGGTTGACATTATGGTAGACATATTGGTATCATAGACTTAATAGCGGTCACATACTGGACTGGATCTAAAGTTAAATTAGTTAAATAATGATTCTATTTCACTTTAATCAATTTGCTTGGACAATCATTTATGTTTCATTTTAATCCTAAAGTGGATTCATCACTTCATGTTTGTAGCTTGCATCTTTTCATATGCCAAATGTAGGAGTTCCAAGGAACAATTGTTGGTATGTTGGAGAGAAACCTATATTAGATTAGAGCATAATCTACAGATACGGAATCTATAATTCTCTAACAAAAAATCAATATTATCCTCAAAAGGCATTATTCGAGTATTGAAAAAAATAACAAGGCTTTGATCATTAGGATACATATGGTAACTAGATGATATTCTATTTTTACGTGTTACAAAAGAAATTAATTCTCAAATAGTGAGATAATGGAACTTTGATATAAAATAATCAGAAAGTAAAACAAAACTAAGTCCTTCATTTAATTATGGATAACATATAAGGATACACATATTGTGAGAGGTCATGAATACAACTAATATATCAGGAGTCTTGTAATATGGTATATTATCAAGAGTGTAGCTTTGCGTTTATAGTAGAGTAACACTAAAGTTAATAATCAAACAAAAAATACATGTTATTATTGGATCTTGGTAATATATGTTTATTGGGTCCCAATATTAGCTCGTTAATTTCTTTATGATAGATCAGGTAAATATAAATTACTATCGGTAAGACAAAAGTATATGCAAGTCGGGCTAGGATGCATGGCATACAGTCTAAGTTGGATTGACAATCAGAGTAGGTCTATTACGGGTGGCACCTATCTCTGCATGTTTCTGGAGAATTAATTGTTTAATAAATTCTAATAAATAATTATTTTGAAGAATTAATTATTTAAATTTGATATGTGAATAATTAATTTAAATGTTAATTGAATTTGAATTGTGGATAGTTATTTATAATTATTTAAAGTAGATTATTATTTAAAATAATAAAATTCTAATGTAAATTAGAATTGTTTAAATTGGAATTATCATGAATGAGGCAGAAAATTAAGTTTCCCAACACTGTGATTGGTCGAATTTTTGTAAGGATTATCCCTGCTAGTTGCGCTAGCTACGAAGGTGATAAAGAGAACATTTTCTCTTTATTTTCTAATACACTTCTAACTCCTCCAACTATTTCTATAAATAAAGGTATAAGGTCCTCATTTCTTCCAGCTGCTTTAATGCAAATTAAATAATTAAGATATAATTAATCTTTGGTAATCATAGTTCCTCAACACTTAAGTGGTTAGAAAGAGTGTAATTGTAGTGGAAATTTGTTGAGTTATTCCTATACATACAACGATCTGAAAGAAAAGCATAACATTGAAGAGTTGATGGTAGTGATTCACTCTTAAAGAATTGTTCAATTAGAAGTGTTGTTTGTCGTCTCTAACTAAGTATATTAAATTAAATTCAATTTATTGTATATAGCCACATGAGCTAAATATTGGGTGATGAAATAAATTTTTTTAAAATCATCAAACCAATTTTTCTAACAAAGACATGTGTCCTAGTGTCAAAAGGACTATCAATTAGGTGCCAACTAAATACAGGGAGACTTATTGTGTAAATTTCTTTCAGCCCAAAAGATTAGAAATCATCCAAAAAAATCTATCGATTCATCCCAACTGAGAGTTTTTGAGCCAGCAAGTAGACCAACTAAATGATAATTTAGTTATGTTCATAGTTAAATTAATGTAATTAATAAATTTTATTTCTATGACATGTCATTGTAGAATCAAAATTGCGCTCTTAAATATATATATACATACACAAGCAACACGAAAGCTTAATTTAAATAAAAATTTTAATGTCATTTATAGTTTTTCAAGTGATATTAGCTTTAATTAACAATTCATGCTATCTATTGTTATAATTATTTGTCATGTGATATTTTCTTTATTATTGTATTTATAATTATAGCTAAGTTATAAATTTCGTTAAACCATTCTAATTATATATTTGTCAAGTCTTTTGTTAATTTTTAAGAAGCAATTTATTTATGATATTAATTATGAGAAATATAAATATGGTTTATTTGATATCTGATATCAACTAAGTATGAGATCTCATTTATTTAAGTACCGAAACCACCTTTATGGCACTCTTCTTAACGAAGAAAATTACATGGTTGTATATCTCACTCATTGGCAAATCATGTAACACAACAAATAGTGTGAGCCATAATTACTCAAAATTAAGGTTAACTCCATAAAATGATCAACATTAGCAGAATTTAATTTTTATTAAAGATTATAACCCTAGTTCAATGTATTATAAATACGCTTATGTCTCTAGTTAATAAGTAATCAACATAACTACGATCTAGGTAACATCATTTTGCCGATTTGAAACTCAACGACAACGCAATGTTATCAAAATAAAATTTCCAACTTTATTTACTAATTTTGAACTTATGGCTAGTATACCAACCATATGACATTTGCACATAAATATACCAAAAAAGAAAAAAACAACAACAAATATATATTATTTATAAAGTATCATGCTGTATTTCTCGTTATTTCATTAGAGGATTACAAAATTATGCTTTACAAGAATCAATACTAACACTATGACAATTAATTATTTTTATGATTCTCGTTTTTTTTTTAATCTTTTGTGATTTTTGTGAATTTTTTGTGATTTTCTCAATTATATAGGTCAAATACTATTGGTACCGATAGTTTCCAACAAGTGACTGTAAAGTATCACGCTGTGATGCATTCAATATTTGGCTGGTGACTGCAAAGTATCACGATAGGATAGTGATAATTGCCAATTTTATAAAAATTGTTATCATCAAGGTGAAATACCTCTAAGATCATAATAAGATATCGAGGGTCGCCTGTTGCCAAAACTTTTTTAGTGTCGCAGCACTATATCTCTAAATACCACCGGTCATCAATTAAAATTTTTAGCGCTATGCTTTTAAATATCCCGACAGAATACCTGTGGTCACCAGTGATCACTGCTAATATCTTAGTATAATTGTATTAGGATTCTAAATATGTTTGCATGGCGGTCTCTACAAATACTTTTTTTCATGGCATAAATTATGTACAACACATGAATTTGAGACAGCTTTATGATAAAATGAAATTGTAGACAATTTCTAAAGTGAACACTAACATGTAGTCATCTATGTCGATAACATAGTTAAAAAAAAAAAAAAAAAGTTATTTCCTCTCCTTTTAAGGTTGAGTTGTTGAGGATTCATTTAGCGGTGGAGGTCTTTAGCGATGGGAGAATAAATATATATATATATATATTCTTATATATATAATTGTGAAGGAGATCGTTCATTAATGCTTTCAATTGGTTTCATAATTTTACCCTAAGATGTGAATTCAGTTGTTGAAAACGCCCTCTGGGTGGCTAGGTCTTTTGGGCCTGAAAATTCTCATGGCTTTCGTTTGGCGCGCAGCGTTGCGAAATGGGCCCCAACCAAAGACCGATGTGCCGAAGTCTCTAGTAATTTCTTTTCACTTCTGCCGCCGTCTAGGGTTTTGTCTTCTCTTTGCTTGTTTGTTCCATTTCATGGGATTTATAGTGTGTTTAGTAATCCCATTTTCGACCAAAACTTTTAATTGTTATGTGTAATGCTTTCACATGCTACAATGACAAGAAAAAATAAACTATGGTATAAAGTCTCATATGGTACAATATTTTTAATCAAAGTTAGGTTCAAACCATTGGTTTAAAGCTTACTTTTTAAACACCCTATTCTCTTGATGTTTTATTTGTTGAACTATTGGTTTAAAATAATGTAGCATGTAAAAGTTTTACGCTGTAGCAAGCAAAAGTTTTGGTTCTAACTCACATAATGGTTCAAAAGATTTCAAAGTTTAAACAGTAAAAATTTAAAAGGAGGGGGCAAAGTTTTTCAAAAACTGATTTTGCATAGATTCATCACATCAGAGTTTAAACCCATTCATTCTACAAAAGAATTACACAAAATTTCACATCAATGTCTGGGGTTCAAACTTTTGTGAACTCATGTACCAAAAATACTAGTAGCATCTTTTCGACCATATAAATTTCGTTAAAATGATGGCAGGATAAAATCTATCCTAATCAAAATTTTTAATTATTACAATATAAAACTTTTTTATGCTCTAGTTTTCGGTTAAAAAAGATTTATTTTTAGCCGCACTTTTATAAATATAAAAATTAATCAAATGAACAATTTTTGGGCACGTGAAATCACATTGGAATTGATTCTAAATTGTACATGGCAGGAAAAATACGCAATTGACATAAAAAGGAACGCTATTGGAGGTGACCGCATTAAGACGCAAAATCCAAGGATGAATTTTTAAAGCATCAATGCAAATGTTGGATAATAATTTACAGATTAATTTTTTATATGATAAGGACAAGTTAGAAACAAGAAACTTTTCTTCTTGATGGAAATTGGCTCTTTTTCTTTTTAATGTTAACGTTTCAAATAAATAATCATCATAATTTGATAATTGATTACGTTGTATGCACAAGGTTTGAAGTCGTATTAATTCTGTTTTTCAAAATAGTTACGCTTCTAGATTGTTTAAAATGCCGATAATATGTCTGTTTTGTGTTATGACTTAATAATATATTAGTCATCTGAAAACAGACTATAAACCCATAAAAAAAATGGATTTCTTTGAAGCGGTTGGCTTGGACCTAGGAATTTATCCATTATTAAAACGGGGGAAAAACATGAAAGAAAAGTAGTCTACATTTTATTTTTATTAAATTTCCAACGCTAGTCATGACGTCAAAACTTGTTTATAACAATGGGAAATGGTCTATGATAGCCACACATTTTATTTTTATTAAATTTCCAACGCTATTTATAGTTCGAATCACAGTTCGAATTATTTTGTTACAATATTTTTTCTCACAAAAATTTAAATTTTTATTCAAATCTATGAACCAAACGGACTCGTCAGCTCAAAACAAATGTTTTCTCGGTACTAAAATTATCATCTTTACACAAACGTACAATTTTTATCCCCACCAAGTTCTTTTATAATTTAACACTCGAGGACTTTAATAATTTAACGATTTATCCTGATGGTGTCCTTGCCTATCTCATTTATTTTAATAATAATTAGGTTGGGAGAAAATAGAAATAAAAGCTAGGGAAAATATGGTCAATTTCTCCATTATTTTTGGCCTAAATAATGCTCATTTGCAATTTCGTGAAAAATGGGTTACGTGGGGAAAAAGGTCGACATATTTTTCTTTAAGGTCCTATATATTCAACTTTTTTTCCAGTACAACAGATCATATATTGGCTTTCTTTTGAAAATAAAAGAAAAAATTGCTGGCTAAGGAAAAATTTTGTTGTTCTTTTTGTCTATATATATATTCTTTATCTTAATGGTCCTTAAAGGAGAGAAAATTCATGTGCTGTATTGGCATGAAAAACGTGTTTCTATACAGTACGATATCTAGATATCCTACAGTATATCATGTACTGTATAGAAATTTCATAATACTAGATGTCATCAAAATCAAATAAAAGTATAAAATATGCAAAACAGACTGATTCTTTAATAAATGTATATTAAGGTTAAAAACAAAGCACTATCGTTAAGGAGTCTTTGTTTTTTTTTTAATAATGATCTACTGTAAAACTCTTATAAAGAGGTTAAAAATAGACCAAAACTTGTAATTAAGGAATAAACTATTCTTAAAAATAACACCTGGCCTAGATTCTCTCCATTTTTCGTCTGATCTTTCCCCTTTTCAAATAAAACTTCGATATTCTTCCTGGACCCTCACTGTCAGGACCTTCGTTTTGTCTTTTCATTTATTTTATAATTTATAAGGTGTTTGAAAGAGTGGTAGGAACCAGTGGTTAGAACCACTTTTACTGTAGCATGTGAGAGCTTTATACTGTAGCAATTTTTTTAATTGTTACTGTAACATGTGAGAGCTTTACATTGTTCACAACTGAGTTTGTGGTGGGAACTGAGCGGTTAAAACCATTGTCAAATAGAGGGTTAAATGATTTATGATTAACAGATATATGTCCCTTTGGATATATTGACTTGGAGAGGTAATCAGCTTGTCTACTAGGATTTCGGTTGCAATATTTTTTTTTTTTGGTTTATAGTTTTGTTGTAATTGTGTGTGTTTTTATGTGGTTTCTTCTTAGATGTATATTTTAAATAATTTTCATCTTTGTTCTCAAACTATGTCATTTATGTTACTTTATCCTCTAATTTATTCGATCCCTTCAAATTTTGCTCCGTTAGCAATAAATCTCGTTCTATCTAACTTCTATTAAATTCAATTAACTTTTGCTAATTGGACTATAATATAAACAATCAAAAAAGAACAGATTAGTCATTTTAACACTGATTTGTCAGTATGTTTGTGAGAACATAAAATTACACTAAAAAAGCCCTAGAAACTAATCTAAGATTATTCTCGACACACTCATATTACCTGGTGCAACCACATATAGCGAGAAAAATATTTATCTCTTGAACGAAAGATTAAAGAATTCGGCGTTGCTGGTGAGGAAAATTCTAAAATTCTAGAATATGGTAAGTTTTCTTTCCATTTTTTTTTTGACACATTGTTCGTAAGTTTTTAATTTTGCTTTTTTGGTCCATGTTTTTGTCTGTACTTATATATTGGTTGTTTGGGTGTTGTGAAACAGTTCAAAAACGTTGACAAATCTGCAACGGTCAAATCTGGAAGTTTTTAGCAAACATCAAGATTGATTATAAATTAATCTATCATATTAATTAAAGAGCGTCCTGCTTCGAAAGGGAGAAATATATTTTTTAAGGAGTTTTTTTAATATATATATATATATATATAATTTTATTTATTTTTATTTATTTTTTTTTTGTGGAGTTCAAGTTTGTTTCATTTATAAAGTTACAGGCAAGTTAATTAGTTTTAAAATATGCACCAAAATGTGGTTCCTTTCTATATAGGTTGTTTGACACTTCAATTACAACTGAAGTTTTAACTTTAAGAATTATAGCATATGAGAAATTTATAAAAGTTACTTTTTACTGTAGTTGTTGATAGCTTTACACGTTCTCAGTTAGAACAAATGAGTTGAATCTAAAGTCCTAGATCGTTTTGCTTACTCTAATAGAATGGTTGTTGTATCGATCTCGGTATTTTCTTTTATAGCTTAATATTTATTTTCGTTGAGTAAATATCATCTTTATCTTACAAAAGAGAAAACAACTATGCCTATAGTTAAGCCCACGGCAGAAGTTCAGAATTAAGGAACATAGTTAATTTTTGTCTTGACCAACACTTAAAATTGATTAATTCAAACATATATCCGTCCTCAATAAAGTCGCTGAATGGCTTTTGATTTTCAAGTTGTTAATTATTCATGGGTTGTTATGAATCAAAAAAGCTAATTTCAACTTCTCAAACGCATTTGTGAAAAGTAAATTTTTCGAAAGCAAAGTCCAAACTAATGTAATTATTTTAGCTTTTAATTAGGCGGCTTCTTAATTGTTTAATGCTAATTAATATTAAAATTCCTACAACTTATACAAAACAAACAAACCCATATCTTTTCTTTAAAAAAAAAAAAACACTTATAAATACTGCTAAGCATTCAAGATCAATATAAAATTTTTTTTTCAAACCCGGTTCGTACGTAATGCTAAACGTTCAACATATTAGTTTTATTCACGCAAATAATTATGTCAGCATTTTATATGAAGACTATAATAACTATGATTAATCAAACATGCCAATATATATTTCTTGTGCGGTTCATTTTGCTTCTTTACAGAGTTACATGCATTCAGTCAAAAAACATTCAATGGAGTTAAAACTGCAAGTATCTGTATATACATACATATATATATATATATACACGAATTATCTTTTTCTTTTAACTTATCTGGATTTTTAGGTATGATATTAAAAGGGACTATTTTCTGGGAAATTTGGTCTTGTATCAATGGAGGAAATTCAGCTAATTGCAAATCAACAAAATGGACCAAATGTTCAATATTATCCAAAATTTTGGTTCACAGAACAAAACGTACACTCAACTGAACAAAATATATAGTTTGGTTTCAAACGACTTTGATATTTCCAGAAGAAAAATTATGAGATTGCATATAGCTTAGAATTAAATTACAATGGGCCTCTAGAAGACTCTATACATATATATATATACAGGTGCGGGGTCAAGATTTTAATTTAACGGTATAAAGTAAAACCATAAAAAATATTAAAAATCTCAAAAAATTAACTACAACAATTATTAATAGCTAAGTCTAATACATTACAATTGTTCTCTACAAGTTCATATTTATTTTTAAACTTGGTGATTTTGTATTCTCATCAATTTTTTCCCTCGGGAAATGGGGCCTTCAACTGTTATTTAAAGTATATCTCTATGACTATTTTGAAATAACACAGTATATATATATATATATCTTACTATCAAGAGACTAGAGGAAAAAAAACATAAATAAGACAAAAAAGACATAAATAAGACAAACACATCTCAAAAATATATAATGTTCATGGGTATAAATTTCTAACGAATTAAGATTCGAGAAGTATAAAAATCACGAAACAAAAAACTAAAGAACATTATAAGAAAGATCAGTAAGCAATGTCTAGTTTTTTCTGTTCTTTTTTTTATACAACAAAATTTCTAATTCTAGGATTGAAAAGAAAAGAACCCACATCAGAAAACTACTGAAAAAATTGAAATTCTTCTCTTGTATGTTGTCCTCCTCACAGAAGCTTTCTTTCCTGCCCTGCCGGCTCCGCCACTCCACAGGCTAATATCTTATTTTATTATATCATGTTTTAATGTTGTAGATGCAGGTTTCTTGGACGGAAAGGTCAGTAAAAGTTGGTGCTGGGCTTGTTTTTTACCCACCTAAGGAGGGTTGGGCCTATTTTTAATTGATTTGTCTTTTTTGAGCTGGGTAAAAAGCCTTTAATTGTATATAACTTACATGAGATATGAAACATAAGGGTGCAGGGATAAAGTTTATCAGGAAATATAACTACATTTAAAAATAAAAAATTAAAAATGCAGGCCCCAAGGCCTTATGCCAGTAATTTCAATGGTTATATTTTCAATAGATACTATCGTATCTGATGGCTATAATTAAGTAGATAGTTGATTAAAAAATTTATGATGATTAATGAAGTTGAATTCTTATCACAGTACATCATTAATTATTATTAAAATATACCCTTATTAGAAAAGAAACAGTTGGAAACATAATCATTAAAAAGAAGTCCATATATTATATATTGGCTAACGTCTTCTTTTCAATTTTCCAATCAGACAGCTCTTTTTATTGCCTTGTAGTGAGTTTTACTTTAATGAGTTAATTAATCGACGTATTAAAAGCACTTTGCATATCAAATTCTTTTGACCATTTTTCTTTGCTTAAGTTAATTAAGTAGATGAGCTCTCCTATTATGTGATTAATAAAATAAGTAAATAAGCCCCCTTATGGTTTGTGCTACCAACCCCTTGTGAGTAATAAAAGTCGCACAGATTGGTAGACCTTCACTCCCAAAGTCCACTCTTAGTTGGTTGACCGATTCAAACTGTCTCTGAAAATTTTGTGTTGATTGTTTGTAGGTGATCATGATAAGCGAAAAATGCAAGCAAAGTACGTAATATTCTAAAAAGTAAAACTAATATAGTAAGATATTTAGTATAGTGGTTAAAACAATTGGTTAGATATGAAAGTTTTATACTATTTTTAACTGAAAAGTTAGTTAAAACTCACAAAAGCTACACAGGTTTGTTTTTACCAAAATAAAAAATAAAAAAAAAACTGTTTATGGGTTAGAGTGCATCAAAATTGCATAATTGTTTGCAGGTGATCGTTATAACTATTTCTGTAAAATTTCTGGTTTTTATGCAGTTGTAAAGCGGTTATTAAAGAAAATCAGAAATCATTCGTTAATTTTAATGTCAAAGATTAAAATTTGCCAAAAAAAAAAGTTTGTGGAGTAATTTAAAAAAATTGAAATTAGGAAACAAAATGACACAATGTTCCCTCATAGTTTAGAGCACTAAAAGCGTTAACACTCTTTTATAAAGCGCTTTTTTTCAAAATAAATATATTATGAATAATCGTGACTTTTCATGATAAATGTTTCATGACGAGTTGTAAACTTTGTAATCAATGTTTGATGGAATGTTCAAACTATTCTAAATGAGTATAATTACAAAAAAAAAAAAAAAAAAAGGCAAGGCTTCGTGTTAACTTTGCATGCGCATAATTTTATCATGAATCAAGGTATATGTAAAATATTATGAATTATTAGGTTGGTGAAAATCATAAATTTGTAAGATTCCGGATTATTGTTTTATACAATATTATTGTTTGCATCTCAAGAACTTTCTACAAGTTTCGCAAAACTCTGGTGAAAAATGAATGGATTATGTGCCAATAACTTTTAAAATGATTGAACCTTCTTTCCAATATGCATTTGGTAACGCTATTAGAACTAAAAGTTAAAACTAATTTATTATATCATATGAGAGTTTTATGTTATAAATTATTTTTGTTTTATATTGTAGCATGTGAGAGTTTTATACTATAACAATTTCAGCTGATATATAATTAGAACGGAGTTGCCAAGTGCACCTATTATATCTTTTAATGATCTTTAACTTTTAGAAAGGCTTTCCAAACGTCCGTTGTTACTAAATGTGGCTGGAAACTTCATAATTTTTTTTATCTGATTGTTCAAGTCAGTGCAGAGAGACAGAGAGAGATGGCAAAAAAATATTGCCTCATCTTATGATCTTGCTCTCTCCCTCTAGTCAAGGAAGATAGCCAAGCTTCTACTTTGCTGGAATTTTTAGGTTGGCCTTGCATAGTAGTATGTTGCTAAAGGAGTCAATATATTTTAAGGGGAAAATCCTAGAATTTTTTTTTTTTTTTGAACTAATGTAAAATCAAGTCTTATTCCAAAATTGCAGCTACAATTAGAATTCAGTCTAATCACTTGGAGGGAGTTTGGCATAATGATAGGAACCATTTGTTAGAATTATGTTTATGAGAGCTTTACACTATAGCAACTTTATTTTTTTTATTATAGCATGTAAGAGCTTTATACTGTTTATAATTGAGTTAGTGGTGTAAACCACCCTACCCCAAACACCCTTTTAGACTTGGGTAGTTTGGTCGGTTATCCAAACATACATAGAGAAGAATATCAATCGGTAGTATAGCGGAATTAGAATTTTTTTTTTTCTGATTTGAGGATAATTTCTCATTTTAATGTCCTGTTCCAAGAATGTCATTTTAATGTTGTTTGATTGAGAATGAAACTGAGTTCAATTTTTTTTTTAGTAGAATTATGTTAATTAAGTTCTTTTCATTTTGTTAATAGACCTTCAGATTTCTGTTATAAATAAATGGAATGAACAATGAGAGTTTATTCCTGAAGATAGGCCTATAAATTTCTACAAGGGAGGCCCGGAATAATACTAATAATAATCTTTCTTTTTCCACGAAAAATTAAAAAATAAAAAATAAAAAAAAATACAAAGAGGTGTGGTGCAATGCAATTTGCCCCTTGTCAAGTGAAGCTATTATTTTATTATTCTCGCAAGCATACTAATGAAAAAAGATCTATATGTACACACATATATAGATAATTAGAAACACACAATATGTATATTATGTTACACATGTTTTTACATCCCCTATGTTGTTGTTGTGTTATTATACCAATTATGATGTCCATAATTTGACAGAAATTGCTACATATAGTCAATGTTGGCGAGATTCATGGTTTGCACCTGTTTTTTGTGGTGGAGTTGGTCTCTCAGATTCAACAAAAAAGGTCAGCTATGAAGGAAACCAGAAGTCTTCTTTTTCCCCCATTTCTTTTTTCAGTGGAAATAATTGAGATATATCTATATAGGGAAAATGAAACCAAAGTAGGCAACCCAATCACCAACTCCAACCCACCCCACCCATGCATTATATGATTATGAAATAAAACCAATCCCCACCCATGGGGATGAAAAAGCTTTTTTATATATATAATATCTCATTATAAACAACATTATCCCTGACCAATCCAATGGGAACAAAATTGTTTTTTTACATACTTTTTTTGACGATCATGCTTGGAGGGTTCCACCATCCTTGTCATATCATAGTTGGGCCAAGATAAGACTCGTTTGCATAGACCACACAAATTGCGCATTTGTTTGTGGCTTTCAACCTTTCAGGTGATTTACCAATCCATATTCACTTATGTAAGTTTTTTTTTTTTTTTTTTTTTGTAAACCATCAGGTATCCAGACCTACCATTAGCGACACGAACTCACATAGAAGGTCCTTCAACTCTAGTAGGAGTAATTCGACTAATCCGGACCTTGAATTAGAGGGAAGCTCTCCCAACAAATGCTTCTCCATATACAAGACTTAAACTCGAGACCTTGTTTAAAAGAGAATGGGTTCCTTACCGTCCAATCTCACATATTGTTGGTATTCACTTATATAAGTTTAATTTACACCTTTTGTTTGGTAGAAGAATTTAAGTAACTTTTGCTTTTTACTTTTATGTGGTAGAAGCATAAGTTAGGATTTTTTTAACTAGTGTTTATGTAATGTATGAAAAAGTGTGTTTTTTATTTCAGAAGAGCTTTTTTAAATCTATTTCGTTAAATAAGTTAAAAGTATTTGTTGGTATAAAAAGCAGTATAGGTCAAGGATATGGATGAAACAAGTTTTTAAATATAAGGTCAAAATTATATAAAAAAACTTTTTCATAAACACTTTTTTCATGAACATGGCTTCCTCCAAAAATACGTATAAAAACCAAAACCATTTTTTCAAAGTCCATCTAAACACGTCAACAACAACTTTTTTTTTTCTTTTTTTAATCCATTCCAAACAAGTCCAGACATCTTTTTTTTTTTTTTTTTTAAGTCAAATCTTATTTATAAACAAATCGAGATTCCTAAACATCCGTTGATAGGGGTAGAAATTTTACTTTTGAAAGGACATCCCTAAGCAACCATGTCTGTGATTTGGTGCACATGGATTAAAAGTTGTTTGCTCCAAGTTGATCCAATATATTCCCACTTTATTAATTCACATAGGACTAAGCAGTATCAACTGGTAAAATTGTTCAATGGGTGGCTGAGAATTCATTGGTTAGTTCCGGAGAAATGCAAAGCAACATCAAACAGAGTTTTTTAAAAAATGGATCGAGCAACGGCCAAAACTTGTTGTTTTTGGGTTGTTTCTTATGTTTTTACTTTTTAAGGAGTAGAAGAAAACAAGAATAAACTAAAGTTTTTTAATTAATGTTTGGATTATATATGGAAAAGTACTTTTTGATTTCAGAAGATCTTTCGAATCTGTTTGATTAAATAAATCAAAAGCTCTTATTGGTATTAAAAGTAATGTAATTCAATGATATAAATAGAATTCTTAATTTGTTATTATAAAATAAAAGCTCAAAAATTTTATATATAAATCAAAAAGCTTTTTATAAGTTCTTTTTCATGAGCACTTTTAATTTGACTTCTCTTATAAATGTTTCTAAAAACCATAAGTTAATTGCAAAATACCATCAAATAGACTGGAAAATGTTCAAAAAGGCAATTCTAAACAGGTTCTTCATGTGTGTGTATAAACGTTAGTGGTCGATTCGGTTTGTGATCAAATCTTTTAGTTGGCCCAAAATATAAATTATGCACATTTTGTAATGTAAAAATTGCGCTGCATGCCCATTTTATGAGAATGAATTGAAACATAAGTTTTTTTTTTTTTTTTAAAAAAAAAGAAAGAATAGAATATTACATTGCCAGAATAATAGTGGTATTTATTTTTTTATACTATAAAATTCCGTAGAAATTATTTAACCATAACATTTTTTACTATTTGTTACATAATTTAAACTTTTCGTTATATTTCAAAATAACATGAGGTTATATTACATTGACATTTACTGTGTTTTACCTAAATTATAGAGACATCCCTGCACCAAAATATCATGATTAATCTCAACCATCGATCTAAAAAATAAAATCTCAATCATTGATTTGGAAAACAAAACCCCTAACATTCTAAACAGCCAAACAAGCCCCCCGGCCCTCCCCCCTTATCCACATCCAGACCTCTGTGGCCCCCTGAGAGAGATTGAGTTGAGTTTTTTTTTTTTTTTTTTTGGTTTTTTGTTTTGTTGTGTTTATCTTAAGAGTTTAAAATTTCATATACAAATTTTTTTTTAACGTATGTTTTTATTTTGTTATAATTTTTAAATTTTTATAAAAAAATAAAGCATTTAGATGATAATAACCAATTCCGTAAGATTTAGTAGGGTGATATAATTCTACTTTTGTTTTAGATATGTTTTAATGTTTTATGCTTATTTTAATAAAGCATCTTCTTTATTATTCTTTTTTTAATTTAGGTATAATTTTAAAATTTTTATGGAAATAAAACATTTAGACAATAATAACTAAATTTAATAGGATTAAGTTATGCTACTCTGTGATATGTATGTTTTTATGTTTTATCCTATTTTAATGAATGGAGAATATTTACGACATTGCTACACGTTACAAATATAAATTGTTCAATAATATTTAAAGTCAAAAAGATATTTTTGAATAAAAAGATAAAAGAAAAAAAAAATCATTTTTACCTATAAATGGAGTGAAATTTATGCTTACAGGTGTGTAAAAACTTATTAAACTGATTTTTTAAGTTAAATAAGGGCAAAAACACCATTTCCCACTCCTTAATTAATTAAAAATGTTTTGGCCAAATAAAGGGACATTTTCTATCTTTCAAGCAAAACTAACGGTCAAATCATCGTATAATGCAATAGTCAATTAATAAAAGGATCTCTCTTTAAATTTTTTTTAAATAAAAATATAATAATATAATTAGTTTGGTTATAGAAGTATCTGTAATTTAGATAAAACATATAAATTGGAATATCATTTATCCATGACATAGTTTCATTGTTTTTTAATCTTAGCACATCGTACATACAAACTGACTCGGTCTGAAACAACCTTTACAGAATCTAACAGGTCTAGAAATTTTCAGTGAAAGCCTATATGTGGGAAAGATATCTCCTAGTATCTAAAAATATGACCGTTTTAAAGTAAATGACCTTTTTTACAGTCTTTTATTTATGAGGCTTTTTTAAAAATAATTTTTTCAAAAAATTTTATTTAGTGAATGATCTTTTTTTTTCGGTTTTTAAGCATAAAAAAACTAGTTTTTTAAGTATCAAAATAGTTCCAGTTTTTTTTGTTTCCACCCTGGTTAGGTTCCTCTCTTCGATACAGTCTTTTTTCTCTTTTCTCTGAAAAAAATGGGACAACTTCGATAATCAGAAAAAGCCTTTTTTGGTGTAAAAAAAAAAAGTGGTCATTTACTCCATTTCAAATTTTCTTTTAACCCTTTTTTCAAATTTTGCCTTTATCTATAAATGATTGAAATTTTGTTAAATTAACAAAATAGTTGTCCTTAGAAATGGTTAATCAGTGTATTTGGTAGTTGATTACCGATAAACTAATATCAATTAATAATGAAACAGTTTCAATCAATAATTTAAAAGGCTATCATTAATAACATTAGTACATCAATAATTAACCACTACAAAACTCAGCAAAAATTGACAATTAACTTTAAAAAAACGGCTATTAATTAAAAATGGATGACCAAAAATCGATCTTTGACATAATTTTTCCATAAACACATATACGATGGATCGAGATATCATCTATCACAATCCTTTCAATATATAAATATATATATATATACATATATTTATATCATTAATCACAATAGTGACCAAGAAAGACAATGACCCATGGGAAAAAGCATTTAATTCTTGGTCATTTCCAGGGTTGCTAATATAAATGCCAACTGTGTCATAGACCACCATTTATTGTCAACACATGTACGTCATCAAATTATTTTGTTTTTTGAAACTAAAAAACAACCAAAAAGAAAACAACAAACATTTTCCGGCAAAAAATAAGAACAAATAGAAAAACAACAACAAAATAGAAACATCAAAAGACAAGAACTAAAGGATGGGCAAAAGCTGACAAAATTGGCATATTTTGGTTCAAGTCAAGAGCACGTGTCTTACCACGCGCTTCCAAGGTGCCCGTATGCAAAGCACTTACGTGGGAACACGGAATTTCCTGGGAATTCTAGAACTAAATTCTGTTCTTATAAGCAGAAAAATCTGTTCCAAGAAGATAAACTACAAAAGGATCTCCTTCCATACATTAACTAAAAATTTGTTTCAATAACAAAAAGTATTCTAATTTGGCCGGTTCAATTGAATACAATTCAACCATGCACACCAAAACATGTTGAATATTATTTAAAAAAAGAAAAAGAGAGCACACCAAAAAGCCTAAAAGGAGACGTTCATACATTTAAGAACTACTATATACACAACCTTTTTAGGTCTTTCTTGGCCCAAAAAAAGAAAAAAGGTTTTCATTCATGTTCAACTAGTATTATTTTGCCTTTCTAGCCATTGCCCAGCAACACCACCATGCAGCTGAACATGCTCCGCATGGTTTTACCAGCAGATGTTGATGAAACAAACCAATCATCAGATCAGAACAACCTCAACAAACCCAGAGAGGAAAAGGCCAAGAAACATTCACAAGGCAGCTGTGGGAGCCAGATTTTTGCTCTGATCAAGGATTCTGTTTGTAGAGTCAATCACTCCAAATGGGTCCCATTTTGTTACCATGAAAGATTGAAAAACCGCCGCTGCCGCTGCCGCCGCCGCCGCAAGTATCATCAGTCATGTGAGTTTTACGACACAGATGGAATGCAACTCACAGAAAAGGTTGGTGGGGACAACCCCAGGATCTTCAGCTATGCTGAGCTTTACATAGGATCCAATGGCTTTAGTGAAAAGGAAGTTCTTGGGAGTGGGGGTTTCGGAAAGGTTTACAAGGCAGTTTTGCCGAGTGATGGAACTGCGGTTGCTGTGAAATGCTTGGCCGAGAGAGGAGACAAGTTTGAGAAGAGTTTTGTGGCTGAGCTTGTTTCTGTGGCTCACCTACGCCATAGGAATCTTGTGAGGCTTAGAGGGTGGTGTGTTCATGATGATCATCGGCTTCTACTCGTCTATGACTACATGCCTAACCGCAGCCTAGATCGAGTACTCTTCAGGAGACCCGAAAACATGGCTTCACCACCTCTGAGTTGGGATCGTCGCAGGAAAATCATCGATGGATTGGCTGCAGCCCTTTTCTATCTCCACGAGCAGCTAGAGACGCAGATCATTCACCGGGACGTGAAGGCGAGCAATGTCATGCTCGATTCTCATTACAACGCGAGGCTCGGTGACTTTGGCTTGGCGAGGTGGTTGGAACATGGGTTCGAGTGCCAACCAATGACGCCTTCATCGATGAAGGATCATCGGTTTAGGCTGGCTGACACAACAAAATTCGGTGGTACAATAGGTTACCTGCCACCCGAGAGCTTCCAACAACGGGGAGGGAGGTTTGCCACCGCGAAATCAGATGTCTTCAGTTTCGGGATTGTGGTTTTGGAGGTGGTGTCAGGTCGGAGGGCAGTGGATTTAACATATGATGACGATCAAATCATTCTGCTTGATTGGATTCGGAGGCTATCAGACGAGAGAAAGCTTTTACAAGCAGTGGATACTAGGCTGCAAGACGGATCTTATGGTCTTTCTGATATGGAGCGTTTGATCCATATTGCTTTGCTTTGCACTCTCCACAATCCACATTTTAGGCCGAACATGAAGTGGGTTACGGAAGCACTTTCCGGGAATTTACATGGAAAACTCCCAACTCTACCATCATTTCAGTCTCATCCTCCGTACATCTCTTTGTCCTCTACAACCAATACAAGCTCAAGCGATGTCAATTCCATCACCATAAGGTCCACCTCAACAATAACAACCACCACAACATCCACGTCCATCTCGTCGAATTACATGACAGCCAAAGAGGAATCCGTCTATGCAACGGCCGAGAATGGAATCAGCAATGCAATGGCGGAGAATGGAATCAGCAATGCAACAAACAATTCCTGCAGAGATTCTCGCAACAGAGCGATTTCTTTCCCCATGGTCCAAACTCCAAGAGAAATAACATTTGCGGAGATCACCTCTGCCACAGATAACTTCTCTGACTCGAGAAGGGTGGCAGAGTTGGACTTTGGAACTGCCTACCACGGCTTCCTCAGCAACCATCAGCACATTCTTGTCAAACGCCTTGGCATGAAGACGTGTCCTGCACTGCGGGCGAGGTTCGGGAATGAGCTGAAAAACTTAGGGAGGCTGAGACACAGGAACTTGGTGCAGCTCCGCGGATGGTGCACTGAGCAAGGGGAAATGCTTGTTGTCTATGATTACTCACCAAATCGCCTTCTAAGCCACTTGCTTTTCCACCATGACAATAGAGCCGGATATTCCACTCTTCTGTGGCATCACAGATACAACATTATCAAATCACTGGCTTCCGCCATTCATTATCTTCATGAGGAATGGGATGAACAAGTTATTCACAGAAGCATTACCTCTTCTGCAGTCATCATTGATCCAGACATAAACCCAAGACTTGGCTCTTTTGCTCTCGCTCAATTTTTGGCACGAAATGAGCATGGCCCTCATGTAGTTATCGACAAAAACAAATCAGTTTGTGGGATTTTTGGGTACATGTCACCGGAGTACATGAAATCCGGAGAGGCAACCACAATGGCTGATGTTTATAGCTTCGGCGTGGTGATGCTTGAGGCAGTCAGTGGACAGATGGCAGTGGACTTTCGACGGCCTGAGGTGCTGCTGGTGAAGAGAGTTCACCAGTTTTTGGAACAAAAAAGACCATTGGAGGAACTAGCAGACATTCGGTTGAATGGAAAATACAATCACAAAGAACTGAACAGACTGGTAAAATTGGGAATTGAATGCACAGGATCTGATCCCAAATCAAGACCAAGCATGAGCCAGATTGTCAGCATACTCGACGGGAACGACCAATGCTTCATGGAACAAGGGAAAAATGAGAGTATTGATAAATGGAAAGAATTGAATGCTTCTTCTTTGTCATTAGTTAAGAGAATACAAGCTTTAGGAATACAATGAAAATCTCAAAAGCGATATGATAGGATGAAATATAAATTATGACACATGGAGAGCTTTTTCAGTTATGTTTTTCTTTCATAAACTTTCTGTAAATTATAAAACCTCCTGAATATGTTGAGCTTTTTCAGCTTTATGATTTTCTTTCGTAAACTTTTTGTGAACGCTTTGAGGTTGGATGTATATAGTAGAATTTGTGTATTCAAATGTTTCTTTACCGACAAAGTTCTGGAGCCATAACTATGCACTTATCAATTACCATATTAATGCCTTAACCAAGTACATAAAACTTCTCAAGTTTTATCTATTTAGAGAGAAGAAAACAGATTCTGGAAAAGAGAATATTGTATCATTTATTTGATATAATTGTTATTCACAAGATAGTTTAGACCAAAATTCCAAAGAAACCATAAAAGAACAAAGCATGAATTAATTGCTACAATATATGAGTGACACATTTCAGATGTTTGCATGTAAATAGTATCAAGACTTCTACTCATGGTGATGACTTCCTGTAGCCGAAATTTCTTCGTCGGTGTCAATTCCTACCCACTGAATAAAAGCAAAGAGGAACTCCCTGAAACTGACATGCCCATTCCTGTCCCAATCCATTTCTCCTGCGAGAGGCAAATTCAGAGAGAGGAAGAATATATGTGCATCCTGAGAAATTTAACCAAAAAAGGAAAAAAAAAAAAGTAAAATAAACTATTACTGAATCGACTCCTCATGATGTGTGCAGGGGATCTCTCTGAAGTAGAAGACTCATTCAGTGCTTGGACCATGTCTTTCTTATTCAGTTTTCCATCACCATTTTTGTCCAGGAATAAGAACGCTTCAATTAACGTATCGAAAGTTGCTTCAAGCTGAGGCGACCCCAACTTCGATGTCTGAAACGTGTCAAAGAAGTAATCAGATGCAATCACTAGATCAAAATGTACTAACGAAACATACCAAAGAAGTAATCAGATACATTATTAGAGGATGAAGGTTGGTCCTTTAGGAGATAGATGAGGCAAAGAAGAACAATGAATTCATTAAATTGTATCCCTTCACTCCCATCAATATCACAAGAATGGAAAAGGTCATCAACTTCCTCCTCTCTCAGTCGGAGCTGAAGTTGGTGTAAACATGTTTTCAGTTCGTCGCGGTCAATAGTCCCATTAGAATCTTCATCTGCAAGAATCAAAAAGAAATTAGAATATTACATTCTGATATTAGTGAATTAGAAATTTTATGTTATAAGGGTATTCACTCATTACAAAATCTCCTTATTTTTATTTAGTTTAGTTTCCTAATTTCTTATTCCGGTTTCCTTTAAATATGTTGTTTCAATTCAGAGAATGGTTGGTGAATAAATATTGAAATTATCGGTTTTTCTTCCTTTGAGTTCTCCTTTTATGTTTTTTTCTCTAAAATCCTTTTTTTCTCTCCTGTGACTCTAAATTCTCTCTCTTCTATCTTGATGCTACATTAGCAAGTCGCTTTTTCACTTAATTTTTTTGAAAGGAAAAGGATTTTAGTAAAGAGCAAAAAAAAAAAAAAAAGGTGAAACTTACCATACTGTTCAAAAACACTTCTTATCCTTTTCAACTCCTCTTTAAACTGAGGGAATTTCATGATTATGCTGTTTATTGACTTAAAATTGCCAACTCCTTGTGAACCTCTCTTGACTTCAACTAGTTTCTTCTCAAGCTTTGTGTCCAACCTCTTGTACTTGTTTGGTGAACCACAGTGGCAAAGCATGCCTCCTACTTTATTGGACAAAGACTTCAGAAATGGACAAAGTTGAGATGTCCCCTCAAAAGAATAAACAAGACTTAGCAATATGTGACCATTCTGATGCATATATACAAATTTATACATACATACACATATATATGTGTGTGTGTATTATCTCTATTCTAATATCCATGATCAAACAAGCATATAGCTCTTCTTTTCTAACCAAAAAGTGACACAATATAACTGCAGATACTCCTGTTCAAAGTCAACATATGAATTTTACAGATTCTATATTAGACATTTTGTATGACATCAGAATCATATCCAGCAGAGAGATGCTGTGAAGACTGCTTTAATATGTTATGGGGTAACTTTTTGTGAATGGAAGGCCATCCAAAAATCCGGACCACATTGGGACTAATTGTCCAACTAAACAGCCAATCCTAGGCCGAGTACTAAACGGCCGACCTTTGGCTAAGAACTAAATGGCCAAAGAGGCCAAGTACTAAAAGGCCAAAGAGCCAAGTACTAAGAGGCCAACCCTAGGCCGAGTACTAGACGGCCAACCCAAAAGCCTAGAGCTAAAAGGCCAAAGAGCCCAAGTACTAATCGGCCGACCATAGGATGAGTGCCAAACGACTGATTCTAAGCCAACAATTGAAAGGCCAAAAGGCCAAGCAATAAACGGCCAACCCTAGCCCAAGTATTAAATGGCCGACCCTTGGCCAATGACTAAATAGTCAAAGAGGCCAAATACATAATGGCCAGCCCTAGGCCGAGTACCAAACGGCCAACTCTAGGCTGAGAATGAAATGGCCGAACCCTAGCTGAATATCAAACAACCGAATTTAGGCCGAGAACTAAGCAACGGATCCTAGGCCGACAACCAAACGTCCAACCAAGCCTACGTTATTGACCAAGATACTACCCTGCTCAAGTCAACGCTCACCCTTCAGGGAACATCTCACCGCTAGGATCTTGACATTTATCGCTCAGTCCAAGGACTCTATACAACTATACACCTAAGTCACCCGTCTAACTTCGTCTAAGTTAAACTCTATAAATAGGAGCATTAACTCCACCACAAAGGTACGGGCATCTTTGCCTAACCTATTTTACCTCTCATCTTGCTCTTCTCGATCAATCTGCTGACTTGAGTGTTTGAGGGCCCTTGGCATATACAACACCGGTGTCCCTTTACTGCAAGGCCTTCTCTTCTCTTGCAAATCTAACTAGACCAAGCGGAGTCAAGCAGAACAAGGAACCCCATCAACACACAATGTTGTGCCGCACTCAGGCATCAATGTAATACATCACTAAAGTTTGTTATCTCATATTACACATGCAAAATCAGCAGAAAAAATGTCCAAGAAACATATGGAATAGTCAAGTATAGAAACGGCCCTATATAACTACATGCTTAGGAAATAAAGTATCACAACTAGAATTCTTGAGTCTTTTAAACCTGTGCTACTCTGTCTAAGTTAGATACGAGTATTAGATATAAGCTAAGGATTGTTGTTGACTCAAGCAATTGAATTTCATCAAAAAGTTAAACATTTTGTGGCTCTCCCACGTTTTGTTACCGAATTTTTTTTTTCTTTTTTTGTTACCAAATGACGTGGAAAACAAATTGTATACTTTAAACTCTTAAAAGTGAAACGTTCTATATATGGCAATTGGAAAATGGCAATTTACTGACTATATATCACTCGGTACAAAAAATTTAGAAGATGACATCCCTATCATTAATTTATCCTAAACAAAAATGCCATTGACAGGCTCTTGATGTGTATCAGAAAAATAACGAACAAAGGGAAAAAAAAAAACCGCAGAAAGGGCATCTATGGAGCAAACTTGAGCTTTTTCTTTTTTTCGAAATTCATGGGCAGCCAAAGTTTATGCCATGAAGAAAATAATCTTTATGAAAAATTGATAAATCGTCTCAACTTTTCTTCCCCCACAAAAATCAGGCTACATATATGCTTTCCCTTGTACTTATGTTTGTGTTTTAATATCAGAAATTAGGTACAAGATAATTTATGAACTTGTTCAGATGCAATCTGCCAAATTATTTTTACAGCCCCAAATTAAACTCCTCAAAACAATACACTATAATCTCAAAATCTAATACTAAACCAAAAACATAATAAGAATAACATTAAATATCAACAGTTTTTTATTTTTCAAAGAAACAACTTTTGGGTCTTCTCCACGAGATCAAAATAAAAGCTCAGAAAGAGAACTGCAAACTAAAAACCGAAAAAAAAAAAAAAAAGCAAATAAGAAGAAGCAGAGACTGAACTCACCTGTGGAAGCCTTCATAGCTATTGCAAGAGGGGAAAAGGGTCACAAAGTCTCAAAGAAAAAAAATGATTGAATGTGGAAAAAGAAGAAATAGCTTCACGGAAGAAGAAGAAGAAGATTAAGATTAAGATTGTGTTTGGTAGGAAGGAAGGGCAAGGAAAAATTATAAAAGATGGAAAATTCAAAAGGAAAAAAAGTATTTTAGGTTTTTTTTTAGTTGTTTGGTATAATAGGAAAGAAAGAAAATAAATTTATTATTATGTGTTTGGTTTTGAAGGTAAAACCTTAAGGATGGAAAAATTATAATCAATATAATTATTTTTTTACCCAACACAATCAATACAATTCTTAACTTTCAATTTTTACAAAAAGAAAAAAGAAAAATTCAACATTCTCCTTAATTCAAGAAGACAACAAAACATAAAATTAAGAGGAGAGATATTCAACTATAAATTAACAATAATTTAAATAAATTTAGACTAGTTACTTTTATAAATCTTTAATAATAGAAATTGTAAAAAATAAGCTTTTTGGTAAAAAGATAAGAAATTTATGATGAAGATGTAAGGTGTAGTGATTGGTGAAGGTTTGCAAGAGAGAGAACTAGTCAGGAAACAAAAAGTGATATATGCTGAAGATTCGTGAAGTACAGGAGAGAAAGTAGTTTTTAGATTTTTTTTGTATCATTTTTATGGATAATTTTATAATTTTATCTCGTTTATATAACCGACAATCTTTTTTATCCAATAATCCGTCTAATTTTGAGAGTAGAAAATATAATAGAACTTACTTGGTAGTTTTTCTATCTCATTTTTCTTTCCATTCAAACTTTTCTCCTACCAAACACCCTCATTTATTAATTTCTATCTCAAAATTCCTCCCCTATTTTCTTTCCATCTAAGTTTCTTTCATACCAAATAGAGGCTAAAGGAGAGATACCATAGTGGAGATGCCATTATGGCTTTTGACAACAAAGCACCATTTCAAAAAATAAAAATAAAAAATAAAAAATAAAAAAATCCCTCCACTTTCAAAAATCATTAACGGCACAAGATTCAGATTATTATTTTTATTTATTTATTTTTATTTTTATTTTTGCGCTAAAAGTTTCAACTAGGGTTCGGGAATATGCTTTGCTCCTAGTGGACTTCAAGCTATTAATTTACCTCTTTTTCCGCATAAAAAAATCAATACTAAGTGTTTAGCAGGGTGGTTAAAACCATCGGTTAGAACAGTCTTTATTGTAGCATATAAGAACTTTATACTGTAATGATTTTTTAATTGTTACTGTAGCATATGAGAGTTTTACACTGCTTATAACTAAGAAAGTGGTCTAAACCATAACTGCCAAATACCTTTTACATTATTCATGGGACGTTTAGTAATCGGCTAAAACTAAAGTTATAAATTTAAGAATTATAGTATATGAGAGCTTTATATTATAGCTATTTTTTGCTTTTTACTATAGCTTTTAAAAGCTTTAAACTATAATTAATTAGAATTAATTAGTCCTAACTATCATTCCATACACATGCTTAGAATGTGTTTCATACATCACATACACTAATTTACTACTTACAATTAGTCATTTGCTAATTTACCATACTCAGGCTTGATTACTATATTATATTATTTTTGTGAGATTTTTACTGTACATGTTATAAAAAGAATACTCTCATTGCACTGACTCTGTTCTAAATTATCGTATTCGCATAAGATTTTATCAATTTTACATACTTTTACATTTAGATGTGGCTTTAATTAAATATAGCATTGAAAAAAATAAACAGGTACCATACTGTAAAACACTTAGCCATAGTTAAATAATCAAAATGATACTTTTTCTCTAAAAATATAATGACAATTAGTTTTTTTCAAACAAGTAATAATGAATTAATCTCATAATTTTTCTCAAGAACATAGTAACCAAAGTAGGAATGACATCGAGCGGAGTGGGGACATTAGGCTTCCCCCACTCTCATGCCTTATAAATTTGTCGAACTTAATCTAGGACCATGGTCGAAAAATCTCTATAGAAGATAGTATTATTATACTTACCAAATTTACTCATTAAGAGTTAAATTAACATTCTCAAAACTCAAAAGAAATTCTATTTAATTAAATGTAAAGTTCACCAACATAGCCACTAATACTTCATAAAACAAAATAGAATTTTAAAATCAAATACAAAATACAACAATAGTAACCAAAGTCTCAAAAACAAGATCCGAAATCCAACACAAAACTAAGTTCTCAAAAAATAAACCAAAACATTAAAGGAAAATTTTCATAAGTGTTATCTTTTAAGATATGTTTTTTATAAATATCATATATATTTATTTATAGCACAATTTAACATATAATATAAATAATAGTATAACATAATTTTTTTAAATATGATATAAATAAACATAATATTTACAAATATAATATAACATATAATTTTCTCGACATCGAAAGACCTGACAATGATACAAGTGAGAGTATAAAAGCAGGCCAAGGTCAGGGAGTTTTCTCTCCACCCGCCTGGCCTTTTAATAGAATCTAATAAATGTATTATGTAGCAAAATAAAATTTAGGCGACGGATTAGGCATCTGTCCAAACTGAATATTAGATTCTAGATTTTGAGAGAAAAACTTGGAACATTCCTCAAAAAAAAAAAAAAAAAAAAAAAAAAAAGCTAGGAATCCGTCAAACAAGCGAGTAGTTCACATAAAAACGCAACAAAAACTTTTTCTTCAAAGAAGGACAGCAATTTGAAACGACAATGACTTGGAAACGACATTACAAGGGAAAAAAAATACTGCAAAACAAAAAGCTTCATGAAAGAAATAACCTCTAAGTGGGTGTTTAGAAGAGTGGTGGGAACCATTTTTATTGTAGCATGTGAGAGTTTTACATTGTCAAAAATTTTTTATTATTACTGTAACATGTGAGAACTTTTTACTGTTCATAACTAAGTTTGTGATGAAAACTAAATAGTTTCCACCACTGTCAAATACCCTTTAAAACAACATGTACTTGAAAAGGACGATAACATGTAAAGCCGTACGGACTAGAAAACAATAATAACTTGAAATACTTTTTTTTACCAAAGTGGTAATCAAATTAGTGGTCCTGTGTCCCAGAATAAAATTCATGCGAATCATTAGGGATATTTCCAAGTGGTATTTTGGGTATTTCATTTGGTAGAATGAAACTTCGGGCAATCTCCGGGTCCAGAAAATGCCATATTTCTCTCTTGTGATGGAAGAGGTTAAAAGATCACTTTTTTTAACCTGAAAAAGAAAAGTGCTCAATAGCATACGTTGTGATGTTACAAAGAAAAGGAATATATTTGGCTCGTCATTTTGTTATTTTTGACCTAATTGCAACGTATGGACTTGATCCATTTAACATTATTTATCTAATTCCAATCGTATGTTAATTATATAGATTATAGGGATATTTTTAGAAAGGTTATCTCTTTAAATTTATTTTTTATAAATATTAAAATGTTTAAACATGGCAAAACTTAAAAATATATTAGTCGTTTGAAAGAATAGTTGAAACTAACAGTTTTGATGTAAGATTGTAGAACGTAAGAGATTTATACTGTAACAATTACTGTAGCATGTAAAAGTTTTATAGAGTTTACAGTTGTAATTAATGGTTCTAACTATTCTTCCAAAAGATCTAATAATATAAAAGGAAGTGTAGCATAATATTTTTAAGTGTGACTTAAATAAACATATTTTCTAAAATGTAGCATAACATATAATTTTCTCTACTAAAATCTTGATTTAGTGCGCTATAAATAACTGTCTAAAACTCCGTTAAATAAACGTCACAATTGATTATACGTTTTGAGGAACAGTGTATACGGATCTTTTGCGTTAGACTTTTTGGTGTAAATTAAGTTACGTGTCCGTTTTGAAGTATAGTTATTCATCCTACCATTTTTATGTGAAAAGGGGGACTTCAACTGTTAGTAAAATTGATATATTCAGATGCCACTTATCTAAAATTGAATTTCTCTAATTCACCCTCCGTTTCTGTACGGAATATATTTTTTGTTGTTTGCTTTTCTCTTTCATCGTGTTCCAAAGTCAATGCCTTCCCACACATCATGAGCATCAAAAAATGTAATTGTCATATGTGGTAGAGGAGGAATTATTTTAGGATAAACCAATTTTAAAGTGTAAATATAACACAATAATCTTTTATCTATATTTATTTATTTATATTTTTCTTTCATCCTTCCATATGAACTAAGCTTTAATAGAGTGCCAATTTGCCTTTTAAATTTAAAGAGTATAAAGAATAGTGAATTTATATAGTACTAGTTGATTTTTGGTCTATTCCAGGATTTAAGTTTAAAATATTAGGCTATAAAAGAATCAAAACTTGGGTTATAAGTGAACTATTTTAGAAAATCTATGTTATGTGTTGTAATTACAAGATTTTAGGGCAGGCAATTTTTTTAAAAAAAAGGAAATTACAGGGACTTGAGGCTGGCAGGCGGCCTACTATAGGCACCTGAAGGGATTAGTGTGTGAGACCGCAATCCACGTATTGACGCATGAGACTCACCCTTTACATGGGAATGAAGAGAGGAAACATAGCATGTCACAAGAGCGAGGTGAGCTTTAGAACCCTACTACGAGAGGGACGCCTTGCAAGCGGGGCTTCCTGAGACAAGGCCAACTCCGCTCCTCATTGTGATTGTGGATATCGTGTATGACGAGATTTTCAACTTCATGTTGTTCGCGGATTCAATTTGCTACTGTATCACACGCTTCTATCATATACAATACATAATAGTGCTAGGGTCTCAATTTTTATCTCAATTTTGTTTATATCAGCACACAAAGTAAGTGAGTTGTTATTTTTATGTTGGTAAGTGCTATTGTTTTAATAACAATCAGCGTGACAATGCTTTAAACACTATGAAAGAAGACAAACACGTTAGGTCAATTGATATTAAGAAATTAAAAATAAAAAATCAAGGTGCTGTTTGGTTATGCTTTTGAAAATGTTTTTCCTATTTTTAAAAACACAAAAACTAAAAATGATTTTAAAAACATGTTTGGTTACAGTTTCTTAAAAAATGAAAATGAAAACTGTTTCAAAAACACTCCAAAATTTCTTGATTTTGAAAAAAAAAAGAAAAGAAGAAGATGTTTTCAAATTTTTTTCCTTCTTTCTTCTCAACCTAGGACCCCCTCTCCTCTTCTCCTCTCTCGTCCTCCCACCAGTCCCCCTCATCTCTGATGCCGCCTAGCTGGAGTATGACAACCCACAGTCCGACTACCCATGGCCCAACGATGACCCCGTGACTCCATTGCCGGTGTACCTAGCTTCCCCCTCTAGCCAACAAGATTTTTAGCCATCATGTTGACGGGATCGTTCGTCGTAATGACCCATGGCTCAGCGACCGGCCGATCTGGCCCTCCCCATCCTCAGATGATGGCAGCCCATCCCCCCTGTTTTCAATTTTTTTTCCCCTTTCCTTCTAACTCTTTGAGCTTCCTCCCACCCCCCACTCTAATAAACCCAGCAAAGCCAGCAACCCAAGAACTCGTCGCCCATGCCGGATTACATCATTGTCCAAGTCGACGTTCGTGTCAATCAGAGGCACCCGCAAATCCCTCACGATCGCCGGTCACGGTGGAGGCACGATCTGAATCGTAGAGGATCGTCGAGGGCGAGGTGGGGCTAGGCCGTCAGGGGCATCGAGGGCCGTCGGCTTCTATCGGTGGTGGGGCTCAACAGTGGAGGAGGGGCTGAGCATTTGTTTTTTGGGGGGAATTTGATGGTTTTTAACAAATTAATATAATTAATTATTATTTAAATTAAATCTGTTTTATTTGTGTTAATAATTTTTTTATTAAAAAATATTGTCTTTTTAGAAATATAGTACCGTATGTAACCAAATATAATTTTAAAAATTATTTTGACACATTTTTTAAAACATTTTTATTTATAGGTTTTTAAAAATAAAAACAGTACCAAATGGTCTCGTAGAAAGATTCCTAACCAGATAAATTTATGTAGCTCTTAACCACAAAAGAATAAAAGGCTTTACAAACGTACACATGTCTACATTTCTTTTGTTTATCAAATATGTACTCTAGAGAACTTAGATACATTGCTCTCGTATTTAAGTAATTAAGTTTAGCTACTGACTTTCAAATTTCAATCACTTTCAGCGGCGTCCCTTCCTTATTGCAGGTTTGGGGGAGAAAGTCTGAAAAAGATTCTTTTCTAATGCGAACCTCACTCAAGTCAAGAGAGAGCTCCATTTTGTGCTGTCACTTCGAATAGTCGAACCACGAAGAGAACAAGACTGTTGTTGAGTTAAATGGGATGATTTTAGATAAATTCTTCTTTCTTGCCTTGCGTGACAAGCTATCTGTTAAGTATGGGGACTGACCCCCAATTCTAGTATTCTATGAAAATCATTTTTTTGCCTCACACGGCCCTAGGCCAAAAAAAAAATAAAGAACATAATCTTTCCCTATTGGTTGGTACAAATAGGGGGCCGCGTGCCAGGACTAGCTGCCTGCGTGCCGGGACTAGCTGCCTCCTCCGGGGATGCGACTGGATTCGCAGGGGCTGATTCACTGATGATTCCTTGGTTCCTCAGTTTCCAAGAGAACCCGTAAACTGAAGGAATCCTCCCTCCTCGAGGATTGGGGCACATTTGATGAGGACTGTCGGAAGCATAAGCTAGATAAATATACAAAGGAAAGGAAAAATGAAAATAGAGAGAGCCAATCTGCGTGTAAAACTAGCAAATCTAAATTGATTGAAAGGTTTTCCCCACATCAAGGACCTGCTCTTACCAATATACAAACCACTGGTGGTACAAAAACCATAAGAAGGTGGTACATCTACAACAACTACACAAGTGGGAAATAATATTTAAAAAAAAAAAAAAAAAGACTCCAATTTAAATAGAGAAACTGATTCACCCAATATTTGTCATCCATTCCACTTCTTGCCTTATGTTGCCCTCCAAGGGCATTAGCTCTCCATTGCCAAAAACTGGTCTTGTTCTTTTCTTCATCATCATGGCAGCAGCCTCTGAACTCACACCCATTGGAGAAACTGGACTTCCAGCTGATGCCAACGCACCATCAATTGAGCAGTTCCCAAGGCGGGCCAGCATGCTTGCGGCAGTGGCTTTATTATCCAAAGCCATAGTTATGTCGGACAAGCAAGGTATTCTTAGTGTGTCATTTGGAGCCATTTCTTGGTAGTCACTTGAAACTTTAATGGCTAGTTCAGAAAGCTCTGCCCTTGCAGCTTCAAGCCCAGCAGATACCGCAGCCTGATCGTTCAGAGCTTTACAAGCTTTTTCAAGTATCGACTGAAGGTATTTGCCCTGCGCTTCAATCCGAAGTTGAAGTCGACGTTGTACCTGCTCATTAGCACAACCACAAGAAAATGCTCATTATAATCGAAAATTATAATTGGATCACTACTCAAGTAAGAAAAGAACAAAAACTAAAGAACCGTGTGTGTACATGGTTGACCAGCTTAGTTTATTATAAGTTGTACACAAAAAAATTGTCATCCGAGTTGGGAACCAAAAGAGTTTATATCCTCAGAAAGGGTGATATGATTGTCGTTTAAAAGCTCATTGTGATTGTTCAGTTGCTGAAGCCGGTTTTCGTAATGAAAAACCTATTAGCCTGCTGAAACTTGTTAGTCAAACAATAACGCTAACCTCCAGCTGCTCATGAAGTCTTCGTTGGACTTCCATTTGCACTCGCAAAGCCTCGGCAACCTGGTAACCACTGTTTTGGAAGATGAAAAGCTTCAACATGTGAAACACAATAATTGATAAGCATTAGTATAATGCATGCAATTATATACAACACACTCGTTTATATCTGGTGTTATAACTCTTGACGTGGACAATGTAGATGAGCCAGTGTCCTGACTTTCCGCAATGCAAGAAGCTGCAGCTCCAACTACACATCAATCTTTAACTGATTAGTTATCAAAGCTCAACTTAGTTTCATGAATAATCAAAGCACCAACACCACATGTTATTAATGAGAGAGTAAACTTCAAAGACCGCAATATTTTAGTACAAAAGAAATTCCCATATCTGGTAGATATGTTCCTGGAAATGTGTTATTAATTCCGGGAGACAAGGAGCAAATCAAGCAGAATATGGTAATTCTTAATGCTAAATGTTCTGATGCAACATGATGATTTGGTAGCTGACACATTATGTCCTTCCTATACATTCACAATATTCCATAAAAATCTCAAAATTTTGGGGTCAATACCATCCTTAGAGTTTTCAGTTGAATCCTTGCATGAATGCTTCCCCAGTCTGTATTTCTGCAAGCAGAGTTCATTACTTAGAGAACTTTAGGATGCAATAGAAGCTTTATTTAAAAACATATTCACCTCTGAGATAGTTTTCATGTAAGAACAAACCTGAAGATGTGATTTCAAGTGATAAAGAGTAAGGCCTTTTACACCCATCGTTCTCATGATAGTCTTAGGTGTTGCTTCTGCAAAATATAATGAGATGAAAAAAACCAGAAAATCAGGTCTTAGGTGTTGCTTCTGCAAAATATAATGAGATGAAAAAAACCAGAAAATCAGGTCAACTCATAAATATATAACAAGAACCAAGCTGTAATCTAATATATGATTGTCGCTGACAAATGAATCATGAAAAATTTAGTCAGGCCCTGGATTAATCGAAAAGTGTTTCTTGGGAGAAGTAACAAAAATGATGGCATTACACGGGGTAAGTTTTTCCGAGATGAAAACTGGTGAATCGGTGTTTCTGGTTGATTAGTGAACCTGTGTCTTGGGTCAAGTTCCGCCTCAAACTTGTGTTGTCTTAGGTGTTCCAGCCTATTTTTCCCAAGACGAGTTGCGGAAAATCCATACTATCATATTTAGACGAGGAATGATTATTTTTTCCATCCAAACCAGGGATCATCCAATTTTATTTAATTGTGCAACGTTGAGGAAACAAAAAATCCATTGACATCTCGAGATGATATCATCATCTAGTTGATGACAAGGATTACATATGCTTGCTGAAAAGAGTCAAGCAGAAACACAAAATAGATTCACTTTCAAAGAACAATGTACGTTGCAGTCTTACTGAGTACCTTGACCGACTCCAGACTCAGGTCCGGCTAGCATAATTAATAGCAAATGCCATATTTTACAAGGAAAAGAATAAAATAAGTATAATAGAATAGGAAAAATGCTGCTTATCTGCACTTACACCTCTTATAATTAATGCTTCAACCCATGCAACTATAGCACTAGACAATTTTGTGTAATATTTCAAACACAATTAATTGAATTGAGACTTTGGTAGAAAAGGACACTGAAGGTGATAATCAAATAAGCGAACGTGAAACTTCCAGCTTTCTGGGGTTACACGGTTTTGCTGAAAGCAAAACTCCATAACCATTAATGTTCATCGAGCATGACCCTAAATTATGATGAAAGCATGAATTCTATGGGGCTTTGGATATTGCTAGAAACAAACAATAACATGAGGGGGAAAAGAAGAGGCAGTAACTACTCATTGGAAAGATTTTTGCAGATAAATCTATGTATATATTAGGCTTTAACTCAAATTTTGTAGCATACTTTTGTCCCTTCGGACGTAGGATTAATTACAGAAAACTTACTTCTTCAAGAAAATCAATAGCATAATGCTTTAATATTAAATTTGTTTCATGGCATGGAATAATGTTCTATAGGCTAGCGTCCTCTATTTAAGTATACAACTTGAGGGATGATCAGAGTTTATAAAGATAACAAAAGAATATTTTGAGGAGAAAAAAAAAAAAGACCAAAGTTGTTGAACTAAATTGTCGTTTCTACTCGTAAAAAATGTAGCTCCATTTATTATACCATGTGATTCCTAGAACTATATATGAGATTAGATTTAGTATTAAAAAGGGGTATTGAAATGGACAGGAAATATAAAGAAAATTAATAACCTTAACGCTATAACTTGGAACTATCAAAATCAAGAAACCTCAATTTTAAGACGCAACACCACAAGCAATAGCAACATAAGCAAATCATTGATAAGAGCAATCATGGGAAAATAACAAAATCAACACCACAAACGTTAATTAGAAACACTCATCCAATAAACAAGGATAAGAACACTGTCAAAATCACTAGAATTTAGCCAAAAAGCCAAACCACTGACCACTTGAAAAATTGATGCACTCTCACAAAAGCAAAATTAAAAAAAAAAAAGGGAAAAAAAACAAAGAGTTACACATATACCATGATTTTGCGATTCATATTGAAATATAATAATAATAATAAAATCTTTTACAGATAGAAAATAAAATAAAATTATTACAATAATTACTATGTAATTTTATAGCATGAATGTAAAAACCACTATAATAATTGCAACGCTATTCCTAAAATAATCTAGAAAAACCGCTATATTTCAATTTTACTATTACAAATACCGTGTAGTGTAATTTTTGTCAAAAAATAATAATAATAGTGAGGTGAAATCTATGGTAGTGTAACCAATACAATAAAGAAAATATCAACATAATTCTACGTGGTCAATTGCAGTTAAATAATCTTACTTTTCTTATACTTATATGATATAACAGTTAAAAACAAGTTTTTTTTTTTTTTTTGCCCCGTACTCCATCACATAATAATCATTAATCAACAAAACCTAAATAAAAACACCCTTCATTAAATTCAAAGGGCATGACTTCACTGACACCAAAATAAACCAAAAAAAAAAAAAAAAAAGGCCTCACCCTCATTAAACTCCATGACCAAAACAATAAATTATTAAGAACATGAAAAGCAGAAGTTACAAAAACAAAAAGGTAATAATAATAAAAATAATAATAATGATGATAATAATAATAATAATAATAATAAAATACGCACTGTCAGGGCCGCCAAGCTGGGTGACAGCATCAACAAATCTCTCATGGAGCTCAGCAGTCCAGCGAAGCCTTGGCTTGGGATCCGTGGTCAGAACAAGGCAAGCGTCGCCGGGCAAATTCGTCCCGTCCAACGATCCCTGATAATCCCCAACTCCATCCAACGGCAGAGAATGGATGCCCGAGTACATTCTTCTTCTTCTTCTTCTCTCTCCACCACCTTACCCAAAAAAAAACCCAGAAAAAGTTTTTTTTGGAGAAAAAATGGGCTTAGCAAATGAGGAGATAACTTTCAGGACCCGTTTTGGGAAAATGGGTACCTGGGTTCCGCGCTCGGATCCCCGGAAAATGAGGGAGAGAGAGAGAAAGAGAGAGAAAGATGAGAAAGAGAGAGAACAGAAGATTATCAGTGGTGGGTTTTACTCAAATGGGTCATAGAGAGATAAAGGTAGACAGAGAGAGAGAGAGGGAGGGAGGAGGGAGAGAGAATAATGAAATAAGGGCATGCAATGAAGAGAAGAGAAGAGACGCTTAGACAGCGATGTCTTTGTTGCGTCTCTGTCTTCAGACTCTCTCGTCTCAAAAATGTTTGGAGAGAGAGAGAAAGAGGGAGGGCAAGAGAGAGAGGGATTGAGAAAATTAGAAAAAGGCCTAAAGGAAAGGAGGCAAAACCTGAACTATTTTGGCTGGCATGTGATTGTTTTTGTGTCTTTGTTCCATTTTTTATATCAAAATTTTTACTAATCTCTGTTTTCATTATTGCTTTATTTATTTAGAAGTGTTTTTTTTTAATCTTTGTTTATTTCTTCCTTCTTCTTTTTTTTTTTCAAAGCATGGCATTTGGATATTTTAAAAGAAAGTTTGTAATCGGTAAATAGTTTTTTTTTTATATTTATTTTTAAGAGCTAGATGGCTGTCTTCCATCTCCAAAATCTCTTGCTTCGGAATCTCAAATTTCCTCTTTTAGATAAATAATTTTGAAAAAAAAAATGACTTCTTTCAGATAAATAAAGAACTAAAATGGCAGTCTTCTTTTCAAAATTTCTCCCTAGAAAACATGACTTCTTTTCCTTTTTACCAGAAGGTTAAAAAAAACCATTAAAGTGACTTTTCCCCTTGAAAGGTGAGAGATAATAGATTTTCTTTTTTAATTACTCTATGCAAACTAACATTGATGTTAGGCAATTTGGAACCAGCTAAATGTGCCAATATATCACCAAGTAAGCAATAGCAAATAAATGAGGGCGTTTTAAAATATGGTTCAAATAAAAAATATGAATTAAAAATACAATAACAATTAAAATTTAATAACAAAAATACGATAACAAAACTAGTTTCCAGACATGCTCAAATGTCTCACAATTTGTTTAATTTCAAATGTCATCAGAAAAAAAATGGAAGAGAGGACTTGATTTGAGTTCAAATGGCACATAAGAAATAGCAACAATTCCTTCTGGCATGATAATGCAAGAAGATAAGAAGTACAGACGAAATAATTGAGCTTTGTTTGGCCAGCACGTCATAATGAAGTGGTTTGGATTAAGGGACTTCTGCAATATCATGCAAAATCTCCCCTTATAAGTCAATAATTAATTTGAAAAAAAAAAAAGAAAAGAAAAGGAAAGAAAACTTACATGAGTAAATTTTCATCATATTTCCATGACAACATGCGTGTCGTTTATTTTTATTTTGTTACGATTTTAAATTGGATTATTTTAGGGATTACAACTTATTAAAGTTAATATTAAATCATAAGTTTTTCCAAATAGATTCACTAATTCAAAATGACAATTTACTTAGTCATATTACTTTGTGCACAAAAATTGATAAATCACTTGAAATCTCTATTATTATTATTTTTTTATTATAGTCTCAAGTTCAAAAAGTGTATTGCTAACATATGCATACCGTTTATGCATAGAAAATTGAGAATTCTATAGTAGATTATAGATCTCTGTTTTGAACCATCAAATTTTTATAAATTTTTTTTTAAAGTTTGTTTAGTTTTTTCATTTTAATATTGTTTATAAATTTTGTTTTAAATTTGTTTAATTTGTCATTTTAATATTATTTTAAACAGATTTAGTGATTAGTGTTGAGAAAGTTGATTATTAACAAGCCCACCATAGAAAGTTTCAAATGAAGTTTCAAAAAACTAATGAGCATTTATGGGATTGCAATCAATCTCCACAATCCAAGGAAATTACTAAAATCAAGGGATTGGACACAATGTCAACTTTAACTAAAATAACTACTAGCTTTTCTTATGGGTAATCAATCTTCTTTGAAAGAGGGTGAAAGCTAATTAAATTTCATAGCTGTTTGTATTGATTCAATTCAAATAATAAAATGGCTAAAGGTAAAATTATAAGGCAGATTGGATGCATAAGGGGCACAAAGCCAGTCCAAATTAATAGGCCTTAAAAGGCCAGAAATAACATAGGGGCAGCCACTCTGGACCCCTCTCTCCACATACTTGTCCTTTTGGTTACTATTCATTAGGTAGACAAAAGTTTGAAATCCTCCAAATAAAAAAAAAAAAAAATTTGGTTGAAACAAGCTGACAATGAGCTTTCAGACAAAGACATCTTCCAGATTTCCAGTTAAAGTGGGGGAGATTTGCAGTGGGTTTTTGCTTGTCTTCTTAACATTTTTCCTCTTTTCCACTTTGAAATATTGCAAAACCTGCAATTGGTGCAGCAATGGAAGGACACTGATTACAACATTGGGATGGCATTACAACTTACAATCAATGCAACTTTGCAAAAGGTTTCTGCATTTAACATGACAAAAACTATAAAAGGCAAGGAAAAGAGGAAACTTTTTCTTATCTTGTGTTTTTTTTTTTTTTTTTTTGTTATTTTCTTGGTTTATTGACCAGGTTCTTTTTCATTCATCTGACTGGCAAAATGAATTTCAAAAGCTGACCACATCGCCCTAAATCAAGATGAAGTACTACCACATATTGTTGGATCATGGATGGTAACATGGGGCTGCCAATAGGTTTGTTGTCTTTTCAAATTGTCCATTTCTATAGATCAAATGGGTATTCTATTATATGCCCTTTATACAGTTAAACGTACGATGTATAGGAGATGAAAGCTTAAATGCGTTGGAAGAATCTATTAAACAACACTATTACACTAATTTCATAAAATGTCTCATGCTAACAGCTGACCCCACTATATGCATTCCTTTATGCAAATTTGGAGGCGGGCATGTACCTTTTAATTATTACTCCCAAATCAATAGCAGTCCCTGCATATGCTTTCAGTTACATTTATGTTGGAAAGGTCCCTTGACATGTATACATCTTCCCATATTATATAACTTTTCTCTAGCAGCGCTTTTTCCTTGGGCCCGTTTGAGACAAACAAGCATTGTTAAGTATATGTAATGGGAAAGTAAAAATGTGCTAACACCAACATAATCAGGGGCTACCCAAAAGGGGGAAATGAGGTTAAGATTCTTCCTAACTGCATAATTTTAATATTTGATTATTATAATGAGCTGCAAAGATGCTGGCTATGTATGTATTTAAAATTCAGTTTGAAAAAGACATGAGCAGCATTTTAAAATTAAAAAAAGTTCAATATTTGTCAAGTAATTCATGTACTTGTTCATATTCCAATAAATAATTACCCTAACATTAGCTGGTTTTTTCCCTAGGTACACGCAACACTCCATATAATATAAGTACATTATTAAACATTTGGCAACTATTTCAAACCAAAAAAAATATAATAACATGCAGACTTCTGACTTATGATACTTTGATTTGAACCCACTTGCTAATTACTAACATGTAAGACTAAAAATATATGGTAATAATTTGAAGGAAAAGTACAAGAAGAGAATGTTAAAAATTGAAGAGTTAAACTTAAGACTTGTGATACATGTGCATAGGTTTTTCTTTCCAATTTTTTGTCTTTGTATTTTTGTTATTTAAGATGTTGGACCCTTGATTTTTGTTTCTAGGGCTACGATTTAGCCTATTTATGATGTTTTGATTTTTCTTTCAATTTAGTAATGAATAAATTGTTGGGTTTGGTGCCCTAAAAGCTGCGACATTGTACATTTTGACAATAAATAAATAAAGTAACATTTATAATTATTTTGGTTATGTGTTATGAATACATTTATAAACATCAAGAAAATTCCATGATTATTTATGTGACTATAAATTTAGCATATAAGTGTTATATGCTTAGGGATAAAATTTATAGATAATAATCTAAATAGTCCGTAATAATTAATTAAAGTTTGGGATCTTTAATTAAACATTACAAGTACGGTCCAATCTCATTTAGAATGAAATAGTCATTATTTGGACTATTAATGTAGAAGACATTGGATTGGAGGTACTTTATATAATGAGATTAAATAGGACTGGACCAGATAAATTATGAATCTCTAATAATCATCCGTTACAAATAAAGTATTCAAATTTATCACTATGATGATCATATATTTAACAGTCTTAATCCTGAGTATTTATTAGACTCCTATTTATGACATTATGTTTTTTGACTTGCATGGTAAGATTTGTGTAAGCACAGATC